>JAZGTJ010010172.1:0-18436 GCA_036877575.1 Botia almorhae | reverse complement strand
GAGAGAGACGCTATGCCTCCCACTTACACACGTACAAGCTCGCGACTGCAGATTACATTTACACATCAATGATCAAAACACTGATGAATAAACTCAGCAGAATCATCTTTAAATACGATCGTGTCTTATTTAATATTACTGATAATGAATCAATTCCCAATGAAGTAAATAAACGACAAGCAGCGCCATCTGGTGGATAAATACAGACACTCTGAACGTCACATTGCGTCTTATTAAATACGTCTACCAGCCAAATCCACACACACATACAAACACAAATTACTTGGTGTGTTTTCAAATGAACGTGGTCATTTTATGAATCACGAATAACTTTTCGGCAGACGCGTTTGTCCAAAACAAACCCAACGCTTTCAACGTTATGCTTTCAGAGGCTATGGCTACCCTTATTCATTTATCGCCTACAAATGCTGCCTCCTCTGACACTATTAAGTGAGTGTTGTGTGTGGTCAGTGTTGTGTGTTTGGTCATGTTCAAAAACATCGATCCAAGATCTTTACAACCAAACGCTTCGCAAGGCACCGGGCGCACAACGTGACGTCATTTGACAACTTCCGGGACGCTGCTGGAGCTTACGCGCGCGCTGTGGCTGATGACGTCAGTGTGATCGCTGACGACCGTCGGTCGGGTTTAATCGGTCGTCTTTCGCGTCACTGCAGGTGAAATCCACAGACCACTTTAAAACTTCGATACCCATAAATGTACGCCCAAGACATTTGATTTCTTGTTTGTTTGTCATAGTAGTTGCAGAAATAAAATGCATATGCATAGTAACAGCCTATTTGTGCGTTCCCTCATTGTGATTATTTGCTTGAATACCCAGCTAACAATTTTGGGTTGTGAGAATGTTTTCCTAACATTTCCATTAGGTGCACCAACATTAAACATGTTATTTTGAAAGTTTTAAGCGCATTCAAAATGTCCAGTTCTTTTAGACATTGAATTAACGTGAAAGCTCGTTTATAAGAACATGGTTGAAACTGTTCTTAATTCTGTAACTTCATGTGCAGGGTAGGTTTGTATTTGTGGTGTAAACAGGAAGAACACTTTCACTATAGAACAGGAAACCTGTTGAGTTAATGATGCATGTGACAGATAGATGGTCTGTTTACTCACACAGAACAAGTGTGTGTACCTGCATGCTGCTGCTGCTGCTGTGGCTTCTCTAATCTGTGGACGGGACGTCGTGAGGTACTGTACAGCTGTCAGCTTTTACTCGTTTAAAAACAACCCGCTTTAGAGTCATTACAAATATTACTGTTCAACAGCTTGTTTCTGGATGTTGACACAAATGTGTGTGTTTGCAGAGTGACATGACTCTCTCTCAGTCATATAGTTTTCTATCTGTATCAGAATGAACAATTCTGCCCTCATGTTTTGTTTATTGTGTGGCTCATTTTTACGATGCTGTACACATGCTGTGTTTTCATGTCCCCATGATACATGTCTTAAAGGTGGGTGCTTTTTTCAGAAGCGTTTTTGTGACGCTGGGTAGAAGTCTCCTCACATCCTCACAGCAAACACTAAGACGTCTAAATACATGAATATATCTTCTGCGGAAGAACCATCAAATGTTCGTCCAATCATTGCATTTGAAATCGCAATAAGGAAACCTTACTGGCCCTTTAAAAATCTTTGTGAAAAAAATAATTATTTTTTACAATGTATTTTTTAATAATTATCATTAAGTATTATTAAAATAATTACAAATAATTATTTTAATTACAAACAATTACAAATAATTATTTTGTAAAATATATCAAAAATAAACTTCAGGAGAGCCTCAATGGCTAACTTTAGCCCTTTATTTCCATCCTGTTCATGATGTAATTAATGTGACATATTATTAAAACAGTTCAAATGCCTGAGCTTTAACTTCTGTACAGCAACGACTCGTTTATGATTGTAAACTTTGGTGATGGTGATCGTATGCGCTGGTAATGTATTCATTTCTCTGGTCTATTGCACCACACGGGGGCAGTACAGCACACGGAGAAGTTTTTGGCTCTCGCTTATACCCCTTAACAAGGTAACTGCGTAATTTAACCCATAACCCGTAACCCGCTGTAGGTGAGTCAACATTTCTAGATTAAGTTTGACATTGTTTTATGAACAAATATTATAGACTGATTATGGTGTTTATAGCTCATTAAGTTAATCAAACATCTAAATCAGAAATGGGCCCAAAGCTGAGTTATGCATGGCTGTATACACGTCATAGAAAGGATTTGGACAATGGTTATGAAACGTAGGCCGAAAATGGAGCGCTTGACTGACGCAGAAGTGACTATTTAACCCAAAACCAGCAATCATGAGACACTTGTACCAGAAGTCTGTCTTACAGCTACCCGTGGGCATAAACATGTGCTCATAAAGGCTGTTCCTTTCCTGTCTTCCAATCCTTTTGAAGCACCATTTATAATCTGAACTGAAAAAGGTACAAAGTATCCAAATCCACAAAATTTGAAATCAAAGTGTGGAAATTAGGACACTTGGCTTCTAACCGGGGCTATTTCGGTTCCTGACATATTTGCGTCTCACTATTGACATGTAATTACAGTAAAACCCACCTACACCGGGAATTACAGCAGATGTTTTCAAATGTTAGTTATTAGCGTCAGACTCGCGCTGAGAACGGACCGTGTTTGTGTGGAGATGCCACACAGCTTACAATCCGACGTTGTTCTCCTAACCTTTCCACTATGTTACAAACACGTTATTTTGAAACGTTGTTTTAGAAGTTATAATAATGTCTAAAACGTCAAAAAGTTTTTTAGACGTTGTATTAACGTTATCGCTTGGTTGTAAGAACGTTTTTCAAACCTTTTAATTCTTTAAATAAACCTCTAATTGCTTAAGAATAATGTTTTGGAGTCATATGATTTGATTCATACGATATATGTTTAAAAAATATTCTATCAACGTTCCCGCAAGAACGGTTTTTTGATCACCTTGAGAGAACGTTTTAGGAACATTCCCTGTAGGTGGGCAGCAGCGTCGCGCAATTTTCAGAGCCGAGCGTCAATGCCGAGACAAGATTTGTGTTTCAAAGCAGAACAAAGTGTTACGCAAATGAATGCGTAAATGCGAATTACCAGCACGTCTGACGATTTCTCACATTTTTGTGCCTTTTTCAAATGTATCAAAATAATAGCGGCACAGTGTGTATGAGATTACAGACAGCAAACACACACTGGATGCACATAAGAACGTGCTTTGATTGATTGGCCCGTGGCCATGGAGATGCATTTGTGTAGCTGCTGTTCTGATGCAGAAATGTGTTTGACTGAACGCCCACAAGCGCGTCCCCGCGTGTGAAGGCACACTGAGAGGGATCTCGGCGAGATATCCTCTACAGGAATTAGACAAGAAGATCTCTGGGGTTTTCCTGCCTGTGCTTTCAGACTAACATTTCATGTGAGAACGTCAGTGACCTGTGCTGGCAAAATGAGTTACACAAACACATGTTTCTTGTCACTTTTACATTCTCCATCAAAAACCTTACAAACGATGTATGATTTGTTGGAATCAGACAGGAAATGAACGAACGGCACCTGTCTGAAGCGCCACTCGTTGAGAAAAAAGCAGAAAAAAGCAATTTTTCATGGATTATTATTAAATTATTATTATTATTATTAAAACGCATGACAGATGTAGGACGGTTCACCTCTCAAAAAATAAACAATGAAGGATAGAGGATTTTGGAGAATTGGGATCGCTAGACACGGGTTTAATGGACTCATTTTTGTGAAAACCTAAAACTAGATCAAAAGGTTCATTTTTTGACCACTAGACCACTAAAACTAGACCTTTTTTTCACTTGTTTTGCGTGTAGCTCGTAATTAGCCTGTAGCTCATTCTGACTCATGTTACCAGCACGGGTCATATATATAAATAAACGCCTATTTTTATATATGTATGTTGTGTGTTATTCCTATTGTATTCCCATGTTGTAAGAAGTTCCTCGAATTTAGGAGTCAGTTTTTCTGACCTCCTCTAACTAGATTTTTACATTTTCTCAAGAAGATTTGAATGTTTTTGCCTATGCAGAACTTAGCCTCCACAGTGTTGTGGGTAATCAGCAAAGTGTTGCTGTGGCATTCTTGAGTGGTTTCCAATGTGCTGCTATGCAGTTGCTAGGGCGTACTGGGTGGTTACTAGGGTGTTGCTAGTTGGTTCTAAAGTGTTGTGACTGGTTTTAAGTCCATCACTTGCCAGGGTGTTTTTTACATGGTGTTCCAAAAAAAACTTTAACCCTTGGAGTTCAGAGTTTATCGGATCAGTATGAGCAATAATAACAGTAATGCCTGGAGACAGGGTTTAGCACTTTATGTGAATGAGACCTTCATTCAGAATTACCAAATATGTGACCCATGCTGGCAAAATGAGTCAGAATGAGCACAGGCTAATTACAAGCTACAGGCAAAACAAGTCAAAAATGTCCATTTCGCTCTAATTTGAGGTTTTCACAAAAACGAGTCCATTAAGCCCTCCTCTGCGATCCCAATGCTCAAAAAAGCAGTTCAACATCTAAAATTATTATTAAAAAAACATGCCCATTTTTTACTGTCCTCTCGACAGCTGGTGCTTCAGACAGGTGAAGCTCAATTTTTGTCTGATTCCAACAAATCCTACATCATCAAAGTTTTTTGAATGAAAAATGTGAAAACGACAAGAACTCATTTTTGAAAACGTGCTCATAGTGACTCGTTTTGCCAGGTCACATATGATGAAATGATGATTCATTCTGGGCTAAAAGATGAATTATATTTGAGTATCTATGTCACTTTAGCTGAGACGTGGGTTTTAGCCTAAATCTGAACTGCTGGTGGTGTTACACTGTCTATTTGCAGTGAACGTATCTTGACACACAAACGGTAATGAGCATTTCCTGTGTCTCTCTGCACTTCACGTGAACTCAGAACACATCTGAGGTTGGCAAAGATGAAAAAACATGATTTGATTAGCCTCAACATTCTTCTTCCTTCCAGGCGTGTATATTTTAAATGAATATAACATTAATTATGAAGGCCGTGAGTTTGTTTGAAACATGTCAGCTTGTGTATTTTCAACAGACAATCTGTTTTAGGTACATATAAAAATATATGGATATATGCTGTAAGCTATTTTAAATTATAAGGTTTTCTGTTCTCCTCTCCTTCCCTCTTCTCTGACACCATAAACATCACCTTACACAGGTCATAATGACACATCGGCTCCTGCTGGTGTTTGTGGGTTGGTCTGTTTTGTTGTTTGGGTGACTGTTAATGGGGTCAAAATATACGCTACAAAAGTGCAATAGCGAGAATTAGCTATAGGGTCATAATTTACTGTCTTTTCTTTTAAGACCTGCAGGGGAAAATGCCATTTTCCAACTCTGTCAGTGACATAATCTTCCTACTAACCCAACTTGAAAATTCATACGAAGGCGATTTTTCCCAGAAATATTTTTTGTTATGCTGGTTGAAAGTCTCTTCACATCCTGACAGGAATCACTAAGTAAATATATTTATACACATTTATATCTTCTGTGGAAGGCACAGGACCATGAAACATCCAGTCGTTGCATTCGGACTGAATTCAGCCAAAATTCAATACGTTTAATATGAGAATTTTGTGGCGCTCAAGCCATTAGAGAAACATGTCTGATTTCACTTCATACTGAATGACTTCATTACATTAACCTGTGAACCGCTGCAGTCTGTTGGTCCGTCTTGATCTTCCAGCATGAGTTTGAAACATGTTTGCAGATGCCTCAGAAAACACACGCGTTTAACGCGCGGCATGTGGACGGAACCCGTCTAAAAACGATTTCCTTTTTTAACACGTAATGAAGAGATTTTACGTCCCTCATGTCACACATAGAGATTCAGCATGTGGACTGAGAAAATGATCTCAGCACGGGCCCGGCCAAAGGCGCTGATGTCATTGTTTCTGATAACAGCTTTCATATGTGTTTTCGTGTGCTGCAGCCAGCACAAGGGCGAGTTATTCCATTACACATAGCACAGGCATCGAGCGCCGTGCCAAATAATCTGGCAGTGATGTCACAATGGACGTGCAGGGTTCCGCCGAGCAGCGAGAAACAACGCGAGGTCGTGCCAGAGAGTCGCCCGTCACAGCTATTCACAAAGAACACGTAGTGAACGTCGTAATGAAGACTGCTAAGACAAGGAGAAAACATCTCTGAGGCCATTGTGTGTCAGATTACAACAAGTGTATTATGAAACCAGTTACCAGTTTGATCACTAGTTTAGTTTTTCATGTCAGAGTCACTGCTCACAAACCCGTTTCATTCGGAGCAGATTTTAGCTCAGAAACACAATCGTGTTTTATTGTTGTTCTGCGTTTTTTGGTTGTATAACCCTTCCCAGCTAACAATATTGGGTTGTAAAAACGTTTCCCTAATGTTTTAATAAAGTAACAGAAACGTTAAAAATGTTACTTTGACTATTCTAGGAATGTTCAAAACATCCAGTTTTTTAAACATTGTATTAACATTATTGCTTGATTATGAGAATGATATTCAAACATTTTTTTACTTTTTTTAGGCTTTGAAACGTTCTTAAAATGTTCCATTGACATCTTAAGTATAACGTTTTTGATGTATGATATATAACTTTTAAAAACGCTTTACTAACGTTACTGCAGGATCTTTTTTGATAACTTTGAGAGAACGTTTTAGCCAATGTTCTGAGAACGTTCCCTGTTAGCTGGGTTAACCATAACGTCCAACGTCATTTTAATACCCGTGATTTATTTACTGTTAATTTTCTTTAATAGAATAAATGGCGCAGTTTGATATGAGAGTAATGCGTCTTTTTCTCCTCGATCCCTTGCTAACTGAATCTCGGCTTTCAGCTGAATTGTTCTCATGGATACCAGGAAAATATTTGGACAAACGTAATGCAGGGCTACAGCAGTGTTAAAACTGCTGCTCTCGTCAGGGGAGTGCGACCTCTTCAATGTCAGAGTGAGGTCATCGTTGGAGACCGATGAAATCAATATTGTAAAAACAAATGTAAGGTCATGTCACGTTTCTGAGAAGCGCGCTCACATTAGAAAACACCAGGAAGTGAACGGATCCGAATTCACCGGAATTGTCATTTACATGTACGTGTGTGTTACGCTTGTTTTAAAACCCATTGCTGATATAAACGAGTGGCAGAAAACAACACAGAACAGAGACGGTTTTCCAGGTTTAGTTCTTTTTGCAGCTGTTTTTTATTCAAGTCTGTCATGTCAGGTTTTGTGCAGGTCTTTGTTCCAGATATAACACACAAAACATAAACAAATAACGGATGTTTCCATTAAGTAACCAAAACGTTACAAAGATTATTTTGCACGTTCTTGGAACATTTAAAACGTCCAGCTTTTAGACATTGTGTTAATGTTATTTCTTTGCTATAAGAACGTTTTTAAAACATTACACTCACAACCTGTTAGCTGGGAGGAGGAACCGTAACTAACCAAACTCGCAGAGCTGATATTTGAAATCATGTTGAATTGGAAACAAAGGCTTGATCATATTAACACACCCACAAAGCTAATTTACATTCCCTGACATATCACGGGAGATTTGAAAGGACCGCACCCTCAATTTGCTGTAATTCTGATGGAGGTGAGAGACTTGTGTTTGACTTCGTAAAGCCGGTCCTTCTGAAAAGAGATTTCAGAAAAATGTTAATGAGTTTTACTCTTACCATCACAATTCATTCAGGTTCTTCCAGTTCATCTGAAAAGCCCAGTTTTACGGACACACAGGCACTGTTATGATTTGATTGGAATCGTTTGGGTGGGACAAAATCGAAACCAGAAGATTCAGTCTGACCTCGATGTTTCTTTGCATCTCTTTAGGATGCTTTTCATAGGCTAATACTTTTCAGCATGACCAATCGGATTAGATCTTTGATTAGAGCAGCTTAGAAGAAATATTGCCGTGCCTCACCGCGGTCTTCTTTGTTTTGTTCCATACAGCCTCTCCCAGTTTCTCCCAAAACTTCCCTAGGAATCCTTCCTGCCTTCACTGTAGAAGTGGCTAACATACTTTAATGTGTTTTATACAGGGGTATAAATATATATATATATAGTTCAGTCAGTTTCAAATATTGAACAGCCATAATTCATTAAATGCATCTGACAGTCTGGATTTGAGTTTAGGACATTGTGTGAGAACATTGAACTACAATAATCTCTTTCACACATCAATAAAAGAGTAAAATCTCCAAATGCCAATCCGATGCACAAGTCACGGTCAAAGTTCAGTCACAGAGCTCCAGATACAGCATGTTTTTTCCCTGTGGAGTCAGTATTTATAGATTGAACCGGTTAAAACAAATGTAGTCTAGTTAATCTAGGTAGTCCAGCTAGTTAGTCTACTTAGTCTAGTTTGACAGTCTTACTTAACCTCTCTTTATTTGAAGGAAAACATTTTACATGAATACATGAATGCTAAGTACAGTACTATCCAGTGATGTACTACCCACTGCAAATGCTTGTTGCTCCACTGCAGCTTTGGGTTGTATGAACGTTTACCCTAACAAAAAATCCAAACCTCCAGTTTTTTTAGATAATGCATTACATTGTTGCTTGGTAACAAGAACGTTATTTAAACATTTTAACATTTTGTAATTCTGTAATGTTATTAAAACATTCCACTGACAACTCATAATAGCGTTTTGATATATGTGACATAAAACGTTCAACTACAGTTACTGCAGGAACATTTTCAGAAAACTTTGAGAAAACTTTTAGAGAATGTCAGCCAACGTTTTGAAAACATTCGCTGAGACATGAATACTCAGACTTGCTATTAGAAATGACTAACGGTACCTCTGTTAGTTCTATATCTATAAAGTCCTGATCCGCTGATTTTCGGTGTCTCTGCCTGTCACTATAAACTCTTCAGCTTTCATTTGATCATTGAGTCTCTGTTGCTGCCCAAAAATCTCCTCTAGCTCTCGTTCTTCTCTTGAATTTCTCCCTGACTTTTGTCACTGTTGTTTCGAGAGACAGGATAACGTGCTGGAAGTCATTTTAGACTATGTGTATCAAAAGCCCCAGCTTCTGGAAGCCCCCAACAGTTGTAGGTTGTAAGAGCATTTCCGTAATGTTTCCATAGAGTAACAAAAACGTTAAAAATGTTATACGTCCATCTTTTTAGATGTTGTTGTTTGGTTTTGGGAACGTTATTTGAAATATTTTGATTCTGTAATGTTTTTAAAACATTCCACTAACTACTAAAGATTATACGTCCATCAACTTATATATTTATGTAAGCTGGGAACCTGCCATCTTTTAGTGGATGTCATATCTGTCCAGTAATGAGTTCTGAATCATAAATCGTCTACACAAGCCTGTGTTTATCTATAATAATCCACTAACTTATCTGCGAGAACCGTTGACAGTGGGGAAAATAAAAGAACCAGTTGAAAATGAAAGGACATGCAGTACACGGTTATCAACAATGATTAACAATACGCAGAAAAACAGAATTTCTCTGAGCAGTGGGATCGGGTGGGGAAATACCTCCAGATACTGCAATCATGGTTTCATCTAGAACAGGAAGTTATAGTTACAAGAGGACAGTCATAATACTGGTGTTTCTCGAAGCAGAAACGTGTGGATGTAAGACAGTTCCCAGACTCGCAGCATGTCAACACAACAGCTGTTGCCAAGGCGACACAGGGAGTGTTCACCTGAAATAGCAGTCATGGCGGAGATTGTGTTTGTGGATCTAATCACTCGCCTCTGCGTTCCGTCCTCATCTTTTATTAAAGGACTCTAATCTCTGGATTGAGCAGCATGCACACACACACTCTCTCACACACACATTTACATATCTATCTAAATGAGGACATTTTACACACAGCTAGTTATAAACACTGTAACCTAACCCAAACTTTAACCCTAACAGAAAACGTTCTGCATTTTTACAATGTTGAAAAAAAACAATATTAATTGTATTTATATAGTCGTTCATTTTTACAAATTAGAATGTCCACAAAAGGAGGTTTTGTCAGGTTTTCCTTTAGGTAACAATTTGTTCCTAATATATGCTTAAGTACCCCCCCCCACACACACACACAGTGGGTGTGGCCTTCTCCTACTTACGTGTTGCAACCTTCTTTACACACCCAAACCCTCCCAAAGCAAATATTTCACTACAACACTAATCTCTCTCTCTCTCTCTCTCTATATATATATACAGTTGTACATATATATACAGATATACAGATTTATGTTCACGTAATTCCATCTTCACAATTTTGCCCTTTACTGTATCTGTTTTATGTATGCCGTGTTTGTATAACTTTACCACCTTTAATACGAACTTGCCTTCCTTCTTCTCAGCCTGTTCTCAGTTCTCAGTCATCATGATAATGACTCATGATGAGAACGTTTAAAAAAATTCAAAATTCCACCCTGGAATGTTTCACGACTCCTGTTACCAAACCACGACATGACACAGCACACATTACAGACGGACCCACAGTGAAATGAATCGTTTACCAGGCAAACCAGTACATTCATAAGACAAGGTGATTCTTACAATACCAGGAAATCAGAGGTAAATCTTATTTCCTTGTAGGGTGGCTATTTCAGACAAGAAATGATTAGACCAAAAAAATGAAGCAAGAATCTGAGGTCTGTACTTTCAGCAAACTTTTGTCTCATGTCTACGCTGGTATTAGAAATGCGTCAGTATAGCAGAAGCTGGAGTTTAGACGGCTTTAACATGTTCAGAATAGATGGAATTCTTTGACCCAAACTCACTTTTCCTACCGGTGTGTGTGGGCAGCACAGTGGGCGGAAGTACAGAGTTAGTCATTCCCAAAAGACACAATCTGTACAACACACACACACACACACACACACATCGGCAAACCAGGAGAACCAAACTTACTGTGTTGAGTTGAAGCCTGGAGATGAAAAGATTTTTTAAATTATATATATAAATATATATATTATATATATATAGTCTGACAGGCCTGTCATGAGTCAAGTGTTTCATCAATCAAAATCTTCGTTGTTGTTGCGAAACAAAGATATTAAGCGCTTTCTATTCGTTCGTATTTCCCTTTAACCAAAACTCTGCAAACCCCTGATTCTAAGCACAGATACAGTCATACAAGCACACATAGCTAACAATTTTAGGTTGTAAGAAAGTTTGCCTCATGTTTCCATTAACAAAAATGTTAAAATTGTTATTTTGAAAGTCACAGCAACATTCAAAACATCCATTTGTTTGACGTTGTATTAACGTAATTAGAAAAGTACTAACATTACTCTAAGAACCTTTTTGAGAACTTTGACAGAACTTTTAGGCAATGTTCCCTGTTCGCGGAACCTTTAGCCTGCAGCATCTGAGAGATGGGCCCAGAGTTTCCTGTCAGTCTGGGACTTTGAGCGAGACTTGTGCTCAACATGCAGATCCTCTTTCATTCACAGAATGCTCAGCTCTAACTTTTACTTTCACAATGAGCCACACACACATTCCTTGTGCTTTACTGGAAGCTCTACTGCTGTTCTTTATGGGTAAAGCATCAGACATCGAAGGCGGATGACTGCCCAACGTCCCCTGGATGATACAACAGTGACAGCTTGGGACTCTCCAGAATATGTTTATCACCCATTTTAAGACAACTAGTGCCTTTTGTTTTGTGTGCCACTTGTTCAGACTGCCATTTTCAAAATGTCAGGAAAGTGAGAAGACCGCAGGCAGGCGAGCTCACAAGTGAGATATCGATGCTGTTTTCTCAGCGTCGTCTCTGGGCTGTTAATTATTAATCATAAGCAACTTCCCTTATTGACGCTTTACTTCTTAGTTTCTCAGTAATACACTCATAACCGAAACAATGTTGCGCTGGAACTCTACGTTCGCTTGAATTCTAAGTTTGTCACATCACGCAGTTTAGGAAACCTGTTTCAAAACAGTCATTGCTTTTGTAATTCCACTCGATGACGCAGAGAAATGACACTTCACCTTCAAACTATTGCTACTAGAGACCGGCACCAAAACATTCTTTTGTTGTTTAAGTAAACGAAACAATTTCAAAACAATTTCTCTCATAAACTCTCAGCTAAAAAGGAATTTTGACATAAGGACAACTTTTCAGAAAGCTACTCCTTTTTATTGTTGATTAAAAAAACAAACAAACAATAAAACAAGAGAACAATAAACAACATTTAAAGACCGCATATTATGAAGTAAATAAACTAATAACAGCGAGGCGAGTCGCCTCTTAGTCAAGTATTTTTATTAGTCTGTGTTGGACTGCCGGTCGCTCAGGTCAAACACATTAGGACAGGCTGTAACATAATCATGTTGAAAACTTTAGATTCTGGCAGCTGGCAACTCTTCAGGTCAGCTGATGGAGTCCTAATAGAGATCAAAGTTCTTTTGAAGTGACAAAAATTTGCTGTTGCATTTATCACACGAACACCCTTCACAACACACAATGTAAACACAGTAAACTGACTCATAGACTATTCAATTATTTTCATTGTTCAAAGCTCCAGTTTACATGACACGCGTTACGATAAAATAAAGGACTTGTAGTCTGTTTTCTTAGTTTTCAAATGTAAGATGTGACTTTCTTTAGCTTTTCAAAAGCACACAATCAGTCTTTAGCGTTAGATCAACACGCAGCCCCACCCACAATGACCCAAAAAACAACAAAACATCGCGAGGCCGCAGTCCGTACGATACACATCCCTCAGGACTGCAGGATAGAGAAACAAACATTATTGAACAAAGATTTCCAACCTATACATTAAAAACTCAAGCACTCGAAGCTACTGTTGAGGACACATGTACGTACAGTAGGTGTGGCAAAAACCGAACGCGTCGAGTCTCACTGCTGCGTTCCAAAAAGTCTTCAACACCAACATGGAAATACTCGAAGCAAAGCGGAGAAAAAAAAACACACTAATACCACTACAATAAATAAAGTATCGGATAAAGGAATGATAAAAAGAATATGAATTAAATACAGTAGATACTGTACGCGCACACACGTTTCTTTTTAAGTGAAAACTTCCAAAACAGCTCGGTACAAAAATACAATACGTTTGTGACATCAAAAACCTTATTCAAGTTTTAAAAAAAAATAAATATTGTCTAACAAGGTTATTTGAAATTCGAACACCTGCTTCAGTCGCTGTGAATCACGTCCAAGCTGATATCAATATAGATATGTATGAATTTATATAAATAGAATTTATATCATTTAAAGAAATTTCTGCAAGCCAACACTGCAGATTTACATGCGTCTTTAAAACATGTCTGTCTTTACAGGAGCGAGTCTTCTATCGGAACTGCATCACCGACACGCGACAGGGGTTTTCGAGTGTGGATTCAAATCTGTAGTAGAGTGTTGACTTCTGGAAGTTACGTTCTAGGTTCCATTAACATAGATGCAATTATACTTAAATTGTCATGCTGAACACGCAGGATAAATATGACATATTATTAATGTTTTAGATTTCTGTGCAATTATGTAGTTAATTGCCCAACAAAAAAAAAACGTGTCAGTAAGACACTAGTATCCCAACCTGCCTCTCTCTCCACATTAAACATAAATACAAATTTTGTATAAATAAAATTGCTTCTTAATTCATACAAAAAATAAAATAAAATGGAGAAAAAAAAACAAGAAATACAAAATGCTATTTTCCCATCAGACAAAAGCCCTTTTTTCTTCCGTGTCATCCGGTTTAGTTTTTTCTTTTTCCACTTGTTGAATATTTAGTTTGAACTTGTTTCTTGAATATTTCTGCCTCCCGAAAGCCGTCAGAAAACTCACCACATTATTATTCTAGATTAACACATCGTTAAAACTTCTCCGATTATGGAGAGAAAGAACACCATTAACCAGCCGTTATAATGTGTCTCCCAGGCAACAAAGATGGAAAATTACAGTGCAAAAGGTCTCGGAATGCTCAGGAATTTTCCAAATCAAAAGTGGCAATAGGTACCAGTTAAAGTTCTGCATGGTACCAGAACCTTTATCTATCTGCAAATGTCTCTTTGTTTCTCATCCTCAAATATCAAACAGTAATGTGATACGTTTTAAAAAGTCTTGGTTTGTATAATTTTCTTGTATTCCACACAAATTGCACAATATCAAAACAACAAACAAACAAACAAAATGTCATAATGATGTTATTGAGACAAAGTGACATGTTGAATCAAGAGTTTTCTACTTGAAACTCACCAGAATACATGTGACACGCTAAACCAATATAAAGGGATTCATTCTTTTCCAAATATGCAGCGTGTCATTTACAAACTTCAAATGTGGAAACAACCAGGACATCAATTCCAAACTTGGAATTATTTGTTCTATTGTCATATGGATGTTTATGTTCCTTTGGAAAAGTCTGAATAATAGTGCACGTCGCTAGACATTATATAAACACATATAGTTGAGCGGATGATGAAGCAGAAATCCTAAGAGCAATGCAGGGCTGCATTTTCATCCTAAAGTGGAAAATCGCATTTCAAGCCGAGCTGCAGTCTTGCTCTAGCAAAAAAATAAAAAATTTAATTCACTTTTAAGTGCAAAATTCCTACCATGAGTTCAACAAATCCACAGCTCTGACTCCCAACTGCGGTGAATAACTCGCATCTCTGCTGCGGTGGCTTTGCCTTCAGACGTACAAGTAAACTCCCTTATGTTCGTCTTTGTAGGTTTTTCAACGAGGTCAAAGATTGGAGATCTGTCCTATACGATTGACAGACAGACAGACAGACAGACAGACAGGTAGAAAGTCTCTTGACAGAGATGCTGCCTCTCTCACGTGTGACAGCAACAAGGCGCGATGGGTCTTCCCCTATCTCACCCCTTCTCAACTTTCTGTCGCTTTACTGTGTCATTTCATCACAACAGTGGGCAGAAGTGAGACGCAGTTGAGGCAGACGGAGAACGAGTGTGAGAGTGCGGGCAGGAGGTTGCGAGAACGTTCTAAAACGACCCTTTCGCGTGTCGTGTTGCTTCAGCAGCTGGTGCTCTCCCCACTCTTGGCCATGCTGGCTGAGCTGACGGCTATCTGGCAGCCATTAGTAACGTGATTCATAACTTTCTGTTTCAGCTGCGCCACCTGCTCTCGCAGGATGCTGGCGGTGGAGGCCAGGTCAGAGTTCTGCGTCTTCAACACCTTGACCTTCTCCTCCAGTCGCGAGATCCTCTCCAGTTTCCTCTTGCGGCACTTGGAGGCGGCGATGCGATTCCGCAGCTTCTTACGTTCCGCCTTGATTCTCTCCTGGGTTTCCAGGTCAATGGGCGACAGCGAAGGAGGCGAGCCGGTGGGGTCGCCCCCGGGAGGATGAGGGATCTCTGGAACCGTTTGGGGAGCATCCAGCCCCCTTCCTTGAGGGTGATGACCCTGACCTCCGTGAGCAGAGCCGTGACCTGCAGAGGCATAAGCGATCTGCCCGCCTGGGTAAGAGGATGAGATCTGATTGGGGTTGTAGCTGCTTAAGTTGGTGTAAATTGGCATTTCGCCACCAGACATGAGGTTCCGCTGGTAGGATCCCTGGATCGAGGAAGAAGGGGACATTGGCGCTCCGACCAGTTGGTTTTGTTTGTGTAGATCAGCAAGCGCTTTGACAAACCCATCTGCAAATCCTTCCTGTTCGTTTGTGGCTTGGTTTCGGTACATGAAAGGATTGGCAGATGTGTTTGGAGCAGGGCTTGTAGTAACCAGTCCCTGGTTGGACTGGATAATCAGGTGTTCCAGATCTGGAGACGAGAGCTTTAGGAGGTTCATGTCTGATGAAGACATCAATGAGCTGTTGGGATTGCCGCTCATTCCGAGGCTGTTTGGATTAATGTTGCCATTGTTCCCAGTTTGTCCCTGCAACAGTTTCAAGCTGGAGGCATTTCCCACACCGCTCGAGAAACTGTGTGGCACGTTCTTTTTGCTCATCATCTTGTGGCCCTGATATCGGTCATAATCTGGAATTTGCTCAAAGTTTGGAACGCTATCATCGTGGTAGAAGGGTGTTTCCATCTTACCCGTCATTGACACGGCAAGACAATTTCCTCATAATCTGATCAGAAATGACCTCGGCGTCAAACGTTCACCCATGTACTCAGTCCACAATGAGATAAAAAAAACCTGATGTTTAAATTCAAAAGTCTTCGGCGTTCGGGAACCTTCAATGTAAAACCTACAAAAGACACAGAAAACACATGATGGTGGAGTGGTCTTAAAAAAATAGTTAAATTTATATAGAGAATGTATATATCCCGTTCTCTAAGAACGCTTAGATATTTAGTAGCTTAATATACGGAAAACTGCTGTCTTTGAGTGTAGCCATAACACAACAGTGAACCGCGAACAGCGAGTTTCAGTTGTAATGCGCATCTGCTTTTACACTCGTTTACACAAACACCTGAAGTCAATCTATATTTAATTCTACAATGTAACGCGATTGATAAAACGAGGAACCCTCGCGAAATGCGCTTTTCCTCTCAATACGAGACATCATCCGAACACACAACACACACATTCTCCTTCATTTCTGGACATAAGTGTCCAAATCCCAAATCATAAACTTATTGAAGTCACTATTCGACACACTTACGGTGTATTGATGGACACGCGCGAGGAGAGCCCGCGTGATCGATCCGCGTTGCTTCGGAAACATCCAGTGAGTCAAACGCGTCGCGACGCTCCGCGATTAATCACGCAGTAAAAAAAAACGCACACAAACGCCGTCGATCGCGGCACGGTTACCGGCGCGTCATCCTGCGGGAGCTTCGCCGTTAAGGGTTCAGAGTTCGCGTGTGTCTCTCCGGCCGAGCTGTCGTGTTAACACCGCGTGGACATGAAGCGCGTCCTCTCCGCAGCGCAGCGCTCGCTCGTCTGCTGTCAGCCCGACTGTGGGACTTTCTGCTCGGCTGATTATTAATAAAACACGCCCTTCATCTTCAGTTCCTGAAACTGTCGTGACTGCGGACACGCCCCCTCGCGCGCTGAGCTCTGCGCTCATTGGCCGCCGGTGAGATGGGACCGCCCGTCTGCACCGTGCCGACTATGATGTGACATACGAAAATTAAGCAAGCTTTAATCATCGTCAAAGTGTAGTAACCGTGGAGTAAACTAATAAAACTAATAAAACCAATATCACCAACATCTGAAATCTTACTGAAATGTGATATTTTCTTTTTTCTTTTAAGGCTTTAAACACTATATGTATATAATGTTATATATAAACGTATTCATATATGTATAGATACACGCTTCAGTTGTACTAAACAAATATTTTTAATGAGATTTCCTTTTACTTTTTATATGATTAGATTTATTTAAAAACAAAACTATGCGTATGCATAAAAACTTCACTGTCGTGTTTAGCCTTTTGAAAGCTACGCTATGTAAAACCGGTTTGCTTATAGATGAACATCATGTCATGAATAAGCAAGTACATCAGAAATCTGTCTTACAAACCACTGTTCACTATGACAAGACCATAATAATGCTGTACGTGTTGGGACAGATTACAAACATTACAGATTACATCCATCGTGTCCATAAATAAAGTCAACAAGGTCGGCTGTACATGTTGCAATGGAAGGTGTGGTAGTCCCATAAACCTGAAAGCTTGTAGTCACAACAAATCTGTAATATCGACCATGACTCCATGACAAAGACTCGTACTCTGTTAAAACACCCGCTGTTAAAACAAAAAACAACCTCCATCTGAGCCTGTAAGCAAAACGGTAGATTAATACTAGATTAATGAGGATTTAATGTGGGTTGTGGTTTCATTGGTTGCAGCTTCACACAGCATCACATAAACGGTGCTAGTCTAGCTTCACAAAACAATGTTGACAATCCCTAAACGAGTCTCTGCTTTAGTCTATGCGCTTAGAATAGCTGGTTAGCTGGTTACAATAGTTTCCACCCTTTGACCTTGACTATAAACGAAGTCTATAAACGAGCAACTCTGATGACTGTAGTCAGACAGAATGTCCCTCTTCCGAGTGCTTTCAATGAGCGGCACACTTTTTATTAATTTATTTATGATTGTCAGTTTGTTTGTTTGTTTGTAGTTTTGTTAGTTTCCATTACAGCATAAAGTTTGCAGCCACCGTTCTGTGTTTTTTATTCTTACGCAGAAAATTGTATGAAATATGAAAATGGGTTATTTTTTCAGTTAAGTTACCATAAAATGAGATACAGTTTTGCTGGATTATAAGAAAAACGGAGAAAACGGATGTGCATCAAATTGTGTGAGAAAAATACTGGCACACAAATGTAGCATTTCAAAGGCACGCACACTTATTTCCATCTAATAGATTGCCTGTGAAGCCCGTAATGAAATAATCGTTTAGCTCGTCTGATGTCAAAACTTGGGCTGTGCCGTTTGTATCACGACTATATATAAATATATATATATATAGAC
>JAZGTJ010010171.1:0-18437 GCA_036877575.1 Botia almorhae | reverse complement strand
CGTTCTAAAAGTAGGCATGTATATAACGGTAGTTTTACTAAGGAAGTCTATCAAATCCTGATGATCTGTCTTAGGGGTTGTTCCATCCCATCCCCCACCATCTAGTCTCAAAGTTTGGATCCAGCTGACTGCAGGACCTTGGGGAAATGAAAGACAGACAGATTTAGTGTGGAGCCAGTACATCTGTTCTTGTGGGAAGTGTCCCCGGTTCCGTTTTAAGGATCTACCACCAGCACTTGTTTTTGAAATTCTGGATACTATCAGTTGACCAGAATTTTCAGATCGCAGTGAACGCAAAGGATTGTAATAGGAGAGGAGCTTGCTTAGGTATTAAGGAACTAAACCATCCAGGGCCTTGTAGGTAATTAGCAAATTTTTAAAGTTTATATGATGCTTGATAGGCAGCCAGTGTAGTGTTGACAAAATTGGGCTAATATGGTCATACTTGTTCGTTTTCGTGAGAACCATCTGGAGTTTTTGAAATAATCTTGCAGAGCAAATAGGACATTGAAATAATCAAGTCTTGATGTCATGAATGCATGAATTAATTTTTAAGTGTCTGGCTTCGAGAGCATGTCTTATTTTTGATATATTTTTAAAATGGAAAAACGTGATTTTCAAAGGACAAATTGTTATCAAAAATGACACCCAGATTATTGGCTAATGAAGCAGGCATGATAGAGCATCCGTCAAGAGTGAGGCAGTGCTCTAGGTTGTTCCGTGTGGAGGATTTTTGTCCAATCGTGTGTTTTGTCTGAATTTAATAGCAGAAAATTGCTACTCATCCAAGTTTTGATATCGACTATGCATTTTGTTAGTTTGGTGAATTTATAAATCTCGTTGGGCCTAAAAGAAATGTACAGCTGAGTATCATCAGCATAACAATGAAAACTAACTCCATGTCTCTTAATAATTGCTCCCAGAGGTAGCATGGGTAGGTACAGGGTAGGGACCCAAGCACTGAGCCCTGCAGTACTCCATAAAAGACCTGTGATCGGTACCTTTTCACTCATAGCAACAAACTGGAATCGGCCAGATAAACATGATTTAAACAATGCCAGTGCAGTTCCATTTATGCAAACATAGTTTTCAAGCCTATTTAGTAGAATGCTGTGGTTAATAGTGTCAAAGGCTGCATTAAGATTGAGTAGTACTAGGAGAGAAATGCAGCCACGATCGGCTGACAAAAGTAGATCATTTGTCACTCTGATGAGTGCAGTCTCTGCACTATGTTAGGTCTAAATCCTGAATGGAAATTCTCGCAGATACCATTTCTTTCCAGGAAAGTGCATATCTGTGAAGACACCACCTTTTCCGATTTTTTTGAGATAAAAGGTACATTTGAGATGGGTCTGTAGTTTACTAGTTCCCTGGGATCAAGTTGTGTTTTTTTAATAAGGGGTCTGATAACAGCCAGATTGTATGGTTTTGGGACATATCCCAACACCAATGATGAATTAATAATACTATGTAGAGGATCTATAATTTCAAGCAGCATCTCTTTTAGCAATCTGGTAGGTATAGGATCTAGCATACATGTTGTTGATTTAGATGATTTGATTATTTTTGACAGTTTATCCCTATCTATAGTAGAGAATGAATGGAGTTGTTATTGGAGTATTTGGCAATTGCATGTTTATTTTTTTTTCTGGCAGTATCCGTTTTGTTATTAAAGAAATTATAAAATCATTGCTATTATGATATTGACAACTGTCATAAGCAGATGACGCTTATTCTTTGGTTAATTTAGCCGCTGTGTAAAATAGTTATCTAGGGTTGTGTTTATTTTCTTTTAAAAGATTTAAAAGGAAGGCAGATCTGGAGCTTTTTAAGGCCTTTCTGTAATTTTGAAACAGTCTCCTTCCATGCTATTTGAATACACCCAGTTTTGTTTGCTTCCAGTTATGTTCCATTTTCCAGGCTGCTTTTTTAGGGCATGGGTATGCTCATTACACCACAGTGTTGGGCAGCTGTTCCTTATCTTTTTTAACCATAGAGGAGCAACTTTGTCTGGTATTAGAAAACAGGAAGTTATATAAGTTATATATATATATATATATATATTATCCATTACGTTAAGTAATGGAGACAGTTCAGATAGATTTTTGATGAAAGAATCTTTAGTGGTAGAATTTATTGTTCTACTGTATTTATAGCAAGTAGCTGATTTTGCAGCCATAGGTAAATGTATTTTACAGGACAGCAGATAATAATCTGAAATGTCTTTGCTCTGTTGCAAAGTATTGATGTCATCAACATTAACACCACAGAACAGGATTAAATCTAAGGTATGATTACGGCAATGAGTTGGTCCTAACACGTGTTGTGAGGCACCAATAGAGTTCAAAATGTCTTTGAAAGCCAAACCCAATGCATCCTTTTCATTATCAACGTGGATGTTAAAATAATCAACAATTAAGACTTGTTCGGTGGCCAGTACTACTTCTAATAAAACCCCAGATGAAGTTATATTAAGCACCATTACTTCAAAAGGGTTGTAAAAGTCAGATGTTTGGGTAGCTGTAAATGTATTTCTATAAAGTACAGCAACACCTCCCCCTTTGCCTTTTGGATGAGGCTCATGCTTATAGCAGTAATTTTGGGGGATTGATTCATTTAATGTAATGTAATCGTCTTGTTGTAGCCATGTTTCTGTCAAGCAGAGCACATCTAGGCTATGATCTGTGATCATATCATTAACAAAAAGCACTTTTGAGCTCTAATATTCAGCAAACCATGCTTTCTTAATTGTTTGGTCAGTATTATCTTTTTAATTGTTTACATTTTTTTGTATTTATCAATCCGGAGGACAGACACAGTCTCTATATTATAATATTTAAATAATTCTATGTGTTGTGAATTATGTAACATCTTTGACAAGTGACGGCTGGCAGACGGTTAGTTAAGCCTGTCTGTCTGCTTCCTGACCTGGTCCCCAGTTAGTCAAGTATTAGTAGTATTAATAAGACTATGCGCCAAATTTCTAGATAAATAAGCAGCACCAGCCCTAGAGGGATGGAGGCAATCTCTTTTCAACAGGTCAGGTCTACCCCAAAAACTTTTCCAATTTTCTATGTAACCTATATTGTTCTGTGGACACCACTTAAACATCCAGCCATTTAGTGATGACAGTCTGCTATGTATTTAATTGCCACGATAAGCAGGGAGGGGGACAGAGAATATTACTGTGTCCGACATTGTACTATCAAGTAAATACACCTCTTTATTATTATCTTTAGTGATCTCAGAAGATGAACAGCGTTTGCCGACGTGTATATAATCTTACTAAATTAACATTTGGCTTTAGCCAGTACATTTAAATTTGTTTTGATGGCGGGTGTTCTGGCTCTCTGTAAAAATTTGACTATGGTGGCTGATGCCTCTATTTTCATATTCCGTGCAATAGAATCTCAGATATCTAGGGCACTTTCAACAGGTGTCTCAGTTGGTGCGTCACTGGGGAGAACCTGTTCAAAACTGTAATTGGAACGGGAGAGCATTGTCTTGTCCTGCGGCTATGTTGTCTCATAATCACAAAGTTTCCCTGCTGTGGGGGATCTGCAACTGGAACTGAACAATGTATGGACCTAGTCACATCCAAAGTCTGCTCTAAAGCCGTATCACTCTTACGATCTTCAAGTAAAGTCTGGATGCGTGTCTCTAATTCTGAAATCTTTGTCAGCCTAACTATTTCCCTACATTTATCACATGTAAAACCCTCAGTGCTGACAGAGAAGGCTACACTAAACGTGGCAAACAGTGCATTTTACCAAAAAGTTACAATAACAGGAGAAGATGCCATGACTCACCATGTTTTATGAGTTATTCCTACTTACCGCAGTTGTTTAATAAACTTGAATAGACGAAAAATGCAGGAGATAAAAACAGTAAACACAGAAGACAGCTGTCCGGCTACCGCGGTGCTAACCGAACTGAGTTGTATGTAGTGAATATAAATCAAAAGCTAATTAGTATCTAATTAACTAAATACGATGTAAACAATACACAAACAATTTATGTTTAATAATTAAGACACCAAAAAGTAATGAGAAATAAAGTAGTGAGAAAAGAGAGTCAGAGCAAGGCTAAGCAGAGGCACAAACACAAACCACTTGCAGCAAGGCAGACAGGAACCGGAAATGGACATCACCAGGAATTATAAATGGACATCACGATGGAATACAGTTGATCAGACCCAGATCTGAAAACCTTGCATTATCGAATTAGCCAACATATTCATAAAACATGCTCAGAGCGGGTCATTATGATGTTCAGCGTGCAGGACAGAAATGTGATGAACTAAAGATCACTCATATGGTGGAGGTGACTCAGTCCACAGACAATGGTCTGGTCTCATGTTATTGTTAACCATAATGGGCTGCTGAGTGGTCCTGCCTTTGATAATCTACGCATTGCAAGGCATTCTGTTTTCTCTATGTTTTCTCTATGGAGGGTGATTTTACTGACTAGTGAAATGACAGCTAATTGAGGCTTCTTTCCTTAGAGCGCTGATGGACGATGCACTAAGATTCCTTCTCTGACCAGCCTGTGAAATTGCCTGGCATAATCAAAAGAACATTGTAGAGCCATGTGTCAGGAGATGTCAAAATAAAGTGTTGAGACAGGCCATTGACAAGCAGTTTACCTCTGTATTTATTTTCTCGCTCGCTTGTTTACTGCTCATTTTTCCACCTCAGGCTTTGTGGCTGAGGAGCAGTGTTTAAATGGACACAGGAAGAATAGAATCATCGCTCTGAGATGTTCTGTCCAGAGAAAACACCTGCTTCTGGTTTGTCTGATGGGTGAGATTTAGTGTTTGATTGCCACTTATGACTTAAGTTAAACCTATTTTGCAAATCCCAATTTAATAAATTAGTATGAAAACTGGTATGAATGCCTGGTTGTACTGTTGATTATAAAAGAAGCCACTATTGCCACATCTACAACATCATAAAATTATGTCTGGATACATAATTTTATGTATCCAGACATATACATGTCCGTACACATCCAAATGACAGTAAATGATCAACAAAAGAACAAACAATTTATTTTACTTCAAAATAAACTGTGAATCCACTATGACTGCATCCGTTTCGGGATCAATTGCTAAATTAAGATCAGTTTGCGAACTTAGAGAATGCCAGTTCAATGCAACTGTGATGTTTTAAACTGCTTAAACAAAAATGACTTATGACAAATCTAGCAGCTTTCTGGACAAACTTTTGCTTCTTTCGGTAGATTGTAGTGCATCAACTGTATATCTTAAATGCATTGTAAGTCGCTTTGGATAAGACATGCAAAATGCATGAATGTATATGTAGATGTTATAAAACTGCATTGCCTGGAACCTTAGGAAACTGGAATTCTAGCTAAAGGCTATTAGTGGTGCCTAGTGCTGCTCGCACACAAACTCTCAGGGCCTGTGGTCGTATGTGAACAGTCACAAAAGTCTGCCTACTCTCCGTCTACCTAATGTGTAATCATTAGTAACTGCGCTTGTCAGACGATATTTAAACTTTGACAAGCCAAAGCAGAAAGTTTATTTTAAAACACAAAAAAAACAAAGCAATGGATCCTCGATAACAATGTTCTTCCACCAGTCCTGACTTCTAGCATCAATCCACATTGTTTAGCGGGGTCTTAAGGCCTTGCTAAAATGAAAGCAGTTGCTCTCCTCCTTTTTATCTTTTGTGTGTGAAGGGTTTGTGAGCTTATTTGGTCCTTTGCTCTAAAATATCAGAAACAGCCCATAATAGTAGTGCACATCAACTTTAACCCTTCTGCTCAAGCAGAGGGACCCACCCATGGACCCTCCTCTCAGAACAGAAGTGGTTGAAAGTGGACAAAGGAGACGAATTACAACACCAGGTGTAAACGGGAATGTGACTTTGCACTTATTTAATTATGGTGTGTGTGTTAGCCTAAAAGACCAGCAAATAGTGTTTAACAGTGCCACAAGTAGGATGGTTTCCATTTGTTTAAGCTGTTAAGATGATAGCACAGGTGAATATGTTCCTGACATATGTTTATATTCCTTTTTAAGCCCCCCACTGGATGTTGCTGCAGTCTAGGACATTCACAAGTGTACTAAATTTGTACTAAACTAAATTTGCTTGATAGGGAAACACAACCAGAAATGTTACAGATACATATGATGATGGGATGGCAGATATCTGATATTTTTCCAGTGCCAAGCACATTCTCCAGCGTCATATTGGCCCACCGCAAAACAATCCTGCTAGTTCCTTCTGCAGGAACGCTCATAAAACCTGAGCTGCCAACAGCCAACCCACAACAGCATTTACAGTTTTGCACATTACCCTGACAGCTCAGTGACTGCACTGGTATCACTTTCCTTTTAAACACAAATCTGTTTGAAGATAAAAAGCAAATATGACATAAATATGACATGATTTGCTAATACACATAAGGATGAAAATAAGTGTTTTGCTTTTTTTTTCATGCCCAAGTTTTGAATCTGTTTCTTACTTGTTTATCATTTTTATGTTTTACTTTGATTACTTTGATAATGAATCAGAAGGTATCTGACTGACTTTGCAACATCCACAAACAGAAACATTTTTTATTTATAAAAGGAGAAAAATTTTATGTACATCCTACAAGTACCTCTACTGATGTTTAAATAAAAGTATAGTTTTACAGTTACTTCTGTATTACTTCTATTTATGTAACTGGTCAGTGTAACAACCACGGTATAAAATACATTTAAAACTAGCCTCTTAAATTTACATATCAATACAATAAAAATGACTCATTACCTTGTCTTGTTAAAATCATACTATGTTTTACTCATAAATTTTGTGTTCCCTTAAAAACTTTGTGTTGATCCATGTCTGTAACAAATGAAGCCAATATGTGTCAGACGAACATCATTTGACTGCCTCCCCAACATAGGCCTGCCCATGAGAAAGGATGTCATACCCCTCATCGTAGGATCTTAATTATTAAATTCCATTAGATTAAGAAAATCGACTTGTTGAATGTCTTGTTCTAAGTCCATGCTGAAATCCTCCTGCTTTGTATCGGAACTACAGGTCCGTTGAATTTATGTTTGTAAGATGACTTTGAATCTGATTTTGTACATGTGAATTGTGCTGTGAATTATGAATTGTTTTGTAAATGAATTATTATTGATAGTGATTTAGCTCCATAAACATCAGTCTCACTATGGTTCAGACTTTGGGTTAGGGACTGCATTGTAACATGCTTATAAAATGTTCTGAACTTCTTAGCAACCTAGTAGCAATGCTGTGGAAGAGAGAAAGAAAGAAACCTTAAACCATTTTATCCTTGCATGGTATACGCCATCATAGATGATACAATTGCTGTCATGCACATCCTTATTTGTCTTTAATGTAAACTAGCACACTTCACTTTGATGTCACCATTTTGTTTTTGCTATTCAACTCACTTTTGAACTTACTTCCACAGTACCGACTGTCTCAGATGAAGTGACATCGACAGCGCTGCCCAGAAGGACTATACCTCCTGTCTTGACCACCACAACGGTTGCCGCCCACAGACTGCCGATGAACATCAGTACGACTCCCAGCCCCAAGCAAAGCAGAGATGCAGCTTCCGACCCCCCTGAGCATGCAGAGCCCACCGTTATCAGCCCTCCCCCCTCCAGCAAGCGTTTCTGCGACATCACAGAGAGGCGAGGAATATCCTGGCCGCAAACGCACCACGGGGTGACGGTGGAGCGTCCCTGTCCTAAAGGAACTCGAGGTATGTCTGTTGCCGAAACAGGTATTTGAATCATGTTTGTAATCTGTGGCTGGCATTTCTTCATCATTATTAGAGAACAAGGAGTATTTTTTGGCATTCACCCTGTTTGTGCAGATATTAGGCATGTGGCATTTCTTGTTTAAATGGTATCTATATGGTAATTATAAAATAAAGGACTTAATCAGTTTTAAAGTGTGCCAGCAGTTGTGGTTTATAATAGATGAAAGGCGTTATCTTATTTTGTTATCTTGTCATTACAAATGCCACCAGTCCCAATTAACATTAAGTAAAATAAAAAGGTCTCAAAATGAACTTTTCGATGTTTAATTACAAAGATAAGGACCACTACAGTTGTGCTGACCTAAAATCACTCTACAGAATTTTCCTTTGTTATTCACTAGGAGTTGCTTCATTTATGTGCCTGGCTGTTAATGGCATCTGGAATCTCAAAGGTCCCGATCTCAGTAATTGTACGTCCCATTGGGTAACACAAGTGGCACAGAAGGTGAGTCGTTCGCTGTTAGGATAGGCTTCTCTTTCACCTGTAAAGTTTTGCAGAATTGTGCACTTTTATATTAATTTTTACTTGTTTTTTTTTTACTTCTTCCCTTTCCAGATCCGAAGTGGAGAAAATGCAGCAAACCTGGCCAACGAGTTGGCGCGTCACACTCAAGGCCCTGTCTACGCGGGGGATGTGAGCTCGTCCGTTCGGCTGATGGAACAGCTTGTGGATATACTGGACGCACAACTTCAAGAGCTAAAACCTAGTGAGAAAGATTCAGTGGGACGCAGCTTCAACAAGGTACATTACAGAAACATCTTCATGTCTGAATACAGCATTTGTGCCTTAATATGCAACACTTTATTTGTTTAATGGTATAGCTTGAATAAATCTTAATTTGATCACCTCTAAATCTCCAAGTTCCAAAGTGAATGTTTGTTCAGCAAATGTTTGTTGAAATATTTTCACGTTAAGCTATCAGTCAGCAGGTCAAGGTAATTTATACTTCCATACAAAGTTGCTAAGCACATGAATGCCACTCTCTGTTGTTAGTTGAAATGACTTCTTCTATTCTCACAAGACGTTCTGGAATTATTGAGGGTTATATGTTGTCAATCGGATGTGTTTCCTGAGTCCAAATGCCAAAGCTAATTAATCAGTCATTCCATTCACCCGTAATTGTAAGATTTTTCATTTTCATTATGGCGTGTTTGTTTGAAATAGTATTTTTGTAAGGCTAGTGATTAACTAATTATCTAATTCTTCCCTCTCTACCACAGTGTATGGCTTTGTTTCCATACTGAGAGAAACAGATTAGTTCCAGATCACCTCTCTGGTGATTACAGGGTTGGTGTGGCCTAATTCACCAGGTTTCACAGTGAAAACTCAAACAATTTAGGTCCTTTGGGAATGCATAAATGGTGACAGTAAGACAGCATTTAATTCTGCGTCATTAAAAACTAAATCATAGGCCAAAAGCGCCACAAACGAATGTGGAAATAAATGCTGTGTGAATTAACGAAAATATGATTTGGATGAAGTTTCACTTTGTCTCTATAGAGCTGTTCTGGAATGAAGCTCTTAGTAAATTTGTAACAAAAACATTTGTATCCTACTACTTTGGTTTGGAAAGAAAGGAATACTTTTGGAAAGGAATACTTTCCAAACAGTCATGTCACCAGATGTGCTTAATAGAAGAATTTAATGGATTTTCTGACTTCATTTAAATGTAATATGCCAATCTCCATATTTCTTTATGTAAGATAGATGCACAGTTAGAAAGACTCGTTTAATTGAAACAGGCTATTGACACACTGCTAACGATATCTGGTGATGTCCAGTCTAGCTATATGATGGTTGATGTGCATTCTTAAAAGGTCTGTTTGTTTTCTTTTGTGTGTGTGTGTTGTTAATCCTCCGTCTTTGTGTTTTAAACCAAAAAAGCGTCAAAAAAGAGAGAGGACTTGCAGGGCGTATATGAAGGTATACATGGACACAATCCCAGAATTCCCTTTACCTGCTCAACCGCATGCAGCTTGTTTGTCTGTGTGTATGGCCGGAGGTCCATTCTTCTGCTGGCATTATATTTAAAGGGTCCAAGCATAAATTGTTGAATTTATGGATTTTTCTTTTG
Source organism: Botia almorhae (assembly GCA_036877575.1). NCBI lineage: Eukaryota > Metazoa > Chordata > Actinopteri > Cypriniformes > Botiidae > Botia > Botia almorhae. The sequence goes on along the minus strand of JAZGTJ010010171.1, from coordinate 8,550 downwards.
GTGGAGCTAAAGAGAAATGTTGGATATATGATCTTTTAATGTACTGTAGTTTATGAACGATATCTTACAGATATGTAGATTCCTTGCCAAATGCTGAACAGGTCCCACATACCTACAGGTTTTCCACCTGGGATGTTTTCCACCATATTGTTCAAGCTTTAAGTCGAATTAGTCATGAGTCTATTTTTTACCAAAATTTAGCATGCATACAGTCTCCACGCATATTGCATTTAGCATGCTACTAGACTTACATTGTGACTTTCATGTCCGTGATCAAGATCCTAATCAGTTATATAAGAAATTACATTGTTTTAGCAGGGGCCGTGTTGAATACATTAAGCTCAAATACTAATGGATAGCACTAACAGCGCCAATGTTGTGGTTCAATTTCCAGTGAATATGTGAATTGATGAAATGTATATACTGAATGCAGTGTGAGTCTTTATAGTACTTAAATGCAAATAAATGTAGTATACACAAATATCAATGGCGGATTGTCACAATTGTTGTCTTTAATAGCATGCAAGGTTTAATTCTGTTTGGTGAGAAGGTGATACTGTATCTGCTAAAAAAAGAACATAAAAATACGACCAACTTCATATTACAATAAATATAATGAACACATATGAAACATAACACAAAAGACATGAAAAGACAGCAGCTGTTGTTTTAGAATGAATAATCTTTAAGCTGGAGGTTGTTGTGCTTGGGCCCTGAGAATTCCTTTTCACAGCTGTTTCTGTTTTGTTTTTGGTGGCTTTTACTTTTTCTACACTCTCTCTGCTGTTGTCCATTCAGTTCCTTCCTAAGGTTTGTATTATAATGTTCAGGGGTCTCTCACTTTCTCTCTTTCTCTCTTTCTGAGTAATTGTCTTCCTGCAGTAATAATTGCGCTGATCTGTCATGTGATAGCTTGATCAAAGTGTTGATGTGCTTAACTTTCATGTTGCTGTTTCTCCTTTTTCTTTTCTGTCTTGCAGGCTTTTTCTCTACAGTTTTTTTCATCTGTTTGTCTGTATGCCATGTATGACTGTTGTCATGCATAATTATGTGCTATTTCACCTTTTGTTCAAAGCTGCATCTGTAAAATAAATAATGACATAGTGTCAAACTGCACTTATACAGAATGTACAAGTTATGTAGCGTGAATATAGAAATTGTCTTTATTTGTTTTTATTTGTTTATTTGTGAGTTTTTACTGATGGATATTATTTGTTGTATTGCTTATAATTTAATTAGTGGTGCTTGTGAAGCAAAGCATAACTATTACTCTCTTGCATCTTCTTTTTCTGGACAAAACTTCTGTACGTAACTCATCCTGCACTGTTTGTCATAGACTCATGAATGAGGAGTCAAATCAACTGGCTTATTGAGAAGAGGTGTGCTATGACTTTTATGTGATCAGGTGTATGATGTTTTTGGGCGTATGAGAAACTGGGAGAAAAATTTCGTAGACTTAAAAAGAGGGCTGAATTTTGTGATGTCATAGCTCAGAATCAAAATGTCATAGAGGCTTTGGGGTGGGCTCATATCACTTGACTTAGCAAGCAGCAACAAATGGTGACATTACAATTTCTTAGCCATGCCCTAGCAACCAGTTAAAGTGCCCTAGCAACCAGTTAAAGTACCCTAGCAACCACCTCATTGACTCCAACTGAAAAAAGTTAGAGACATTAGAACATCTTGTGGGTGGTCCCTTTTGACTCAGACTGGCAAGAAGTTTTAAATTATTACCAAAGAAATTGTCATGCCATGCCCTAGCAACCATTTAGAGCACCCTAGCAACCTCATACCGTCACGAATAAGCCATATTTTAGTATATGTATTGTGGTTAAATCATGCTAGCATCATGACAGATACTTCCTGACAGTAGGTTGCAAGGTCATTTTCATCCCGACATGCTCTTTAATTTCCCAAAATCAGAACTATGTTCAGCTGATAAGATGTTCTTTGTTAGATCTTGTTTTTATATTCCAGCCACCGGGTTTTGATTTTAGTCAATCAAAGCAACCACCTTTTGCCTCCTGGCCACTAATTCTTTAAGCTGTAAAACATCAACAAAACATCCACTCATACAAACCAGATGTGTGAAGCTCCTCTGATACTGTTGTGACATAAACACAATGGACATCCATTGCTTTGTCAGGGCTGTCTGTTGATAGCCTCTATGATCTAGACAATCTACACATACACTCTACATATTCACTCTATGATCTAGACTCTTGTTTGCCACGTTTTTTATAACCTTTTTTGCAACTTCTTTTGAAAACAGTTGTCTGTCATTTGGACATAGTGACAGTGGCAGTGGAAAAATATATTGTAAGTCACTTTAGGCCAAATAATCCACAGTGAGGGAAAAAATTATTTGATCCCCTGCTGATTTTGTACGTTTGCCCACTGAAAAAGAAATGATCAGTCTATAATTACCATAATTTTAATGGTAGGTTTATTGTATAACAGTGAGGGACAAAATAACAACAACAAAAAATCAAGAAAAATGCTTTTAAAAAAGTTTGCATTAATTAAAAATTAATTTGCATTTTAATTAGTGAAATAAGTATTTGACCCCTTCGCAAAACATGACTTGATGGCAAAACCCTTGTTGGCAGTCACAGAGGTCAGACGTTTATTGTATTTGGCCACCAGGTTTGCACACATCTCAGGAGAGATTTCCCACTCCTCTTTGCAGATCCTCTCCAAGTCATTTCAGGTTTCGAGGCTGACGTTTGGCAAATCCAACCTTTAGCTCCCTCCACAGATTTTCCATAGGATTAAGGTCTGGAGACTGGCTAGGCCACTCCAGGACCTACGTGGCCCCGTCCATCATCCCTTTGATGCGGCGCAGTTATCCTGTCTCCTTAGCAGAAAAACAGCCCCAAAGCATATTGTTTTCACCTCCATGTTTGATGGTGATGTTCTTGGGGTCATAGGCAGCATTCCTCCTCCTCCAAACACGGTGAGTTAAGTTAATGGCAAAGAGCTTGAGTTTGGTCTCATCTGACCAGAACACTTTCACCCAGTTCACTCCCGTGTAGTTTTGGGCTAATTCCTCACCGTTCTCATGATCATTGAAACTCCACAAGGTGAGATATTGCTTGGAACCCCAGACCGAGGGAGACTGACAATTATTTTATCTTTCTTCCATTTGCGAATAATCGCACCAACTGTTGTCACCTTCTCACCAAGTTGCTTGCCGATGGGCTTGTGGCCCATTCCAGCCTTGTGAATATCTGCAATATCATTTTAGATTAAAATTTAAAGCTTTTTGTCACAAAGCCATTTTAAGGAAACAATCAGTAGGCTTAGCATGAAATTAATGTAAATGTTTATTACTTTGTCTCACTAAGTTTTTCAGGTAATTTGTGTCACAAACCTCTGTTTATCCTGCAGCAAAGTCAGTAATTTAAATGAAAGATTTGTTGATATTTAGATGTAATGTCCATGTATAAATGAGCACAAAATTTTTTTACAGAAATAACTTTAATAACAATGTGTTTTTTTATATTTTAGAAGTACTTTTTAACAGTTTAAATGGTTAAAACAGTCATTAAGTCATTCACATGTATCGACTAATAAAACTTACACCAGATTAAGAAAAATCCTGAAGACACAAACCTTATGTGTGTTTATTTATTCTTTGTTTTCTTTTCAACTGGTGCGTTTTTTAATTATTTTTTTGTTTATGACTGAGGCGGAGACAGTTTATATCTCAAAAGTTTTATTTCATCAAACTTACTTACATCTCAGGGTGCCTCCATATGCATCTACAGAGGCCCCATAACAGCCCCTGCCCATAATACTCCAAGTAAGGTTAACTTTTATTCTTTCACTGCCTCTGTAATTATGTGCTTAGACTGACACAATGTTAAAATTATCCTGTGCCACTGCAGTGTTGTAGCCACCCAGGGATTCTTTTATTCAATTACATCCTGGTCAAGGCCTTGGGAAATGATTCCTCTCAGATACAAATGAGAATATCCTATTTTTCTGCAGCCTGGCTGTATTCTGCAATTGGCTTTGTACTTTACAGGAAGATTTTTTAATTAGACTCTGTTACAGATAGGAAGGCAAGCTTTATCGGTTCCCAAGAGGAAATTAATATGGCAATCATGTGCAATGTGTATCATTTACTTCTTCAAAATAGTGGCCAGCTGCAGGGAGCAGGTTTAAACTTTTGAATAAAGTTTTTTTTTTAACTTTTTTTAAACGGTTTAAACTGAGATGCCCAAGTGGAATTTTACATATATAAGGCTGTACCTGTTTTTCAATTACTCTATGGAGAGCAGGTAATATAAAGCTATAAAGGTATATAAAGGTCTTTTTCAAACAAGTATATGTGTTCCCCAGGGGTACTTAAGCAGCTACCAGAGGGGATGTGAAATGGTTTAATGTTGTTTTGGTAAACCTAAAAATAAAACATTTAAAAAACGACTGTCGGTAGATTAAAATAATTAAATCAGCAATTAAATAAGCAATAGATTAAAATTAATTAATCTCTTTATTTTTGTGTGTGTGTGTGTGTTTAAGTGTCAAATAAAATAATCATTCAGGGTTTTTTTTATACTGAGTTATCTTTAATGACAATGGTGGCCAAAACACAATTAGACAATTTACTGTCAAACCACAAAGATCAAACAACACGTTTGCTCAGATTACTTTTTGCTTTTACAGGTCCAAAAACTGTTTCATTTTCCATTTCAGTTGTTTTTGCTTGTCACAAGTCTCATTTTCTTCTGTCGTCCCCTGTGTGCTCCATGTGCCAAGCTCTTTTTCATGAGAAGGGGAGGAAAAAATATTAACTGCCTGTCATTTCTCCTTTTCATCGTTACAGGCCATTGTGGACACAGTTGACAACCTCCTGAGGCCAGAAGCCCTTAATTCCTGGGAGGACATGAATTCCACAGAGCAAACACACGCTGCCACCATGTTACTGGATACCCTGGAGGAAGGAGCCTTTGTCCTTGCAGACAACCTGATTGAGCCTGCTGTTGTCAGAGTGCCTGCTGAGAACATCAGTGAGTCGTTTTATCTGAGCCACTAACTTTTAAACATCTGACAAGGTTTTGCACTGAGCCACCTGTCATGACTTGATGCTTAATGACAAATTAAAAAGGATTTAGAACTAATGGGTACAATTGTTGTTTAGTTCTTGTGGTTTGATGGATTCAGCACTAATTTGCTGTATATGTTCAACAATGGCATCAGATCACACAGAACACAATATTGCAGTGGAATGCAATGGAAAACAAAAACACAGTGCTCATGGTAAGGGATACTGAGGTAACATACTACAAACCTCTTGCTGTATAAGAAAAGCCATTGTGCTGTATTTGTTGCTGCAAAGGTTGAATACTTTGGATTCACCCCCTAAACCAGCGCAGGAGAGAATCTGGTGTGTTACCATCTTATGCCCATGCCTTCTCCTCAGCTTGCATGTCTTTATACATAAAATTTCATGGATCATAAAGAGCTTTTTGTTGTTTTGTAGTTTTCTTAATTAAATTAATCTTTCAGTTAAGATAAACAAATTAATCTTTTAGTTAAAAATACAAAAATTAACAAAAATAAATTTAGCTATTTAAATCTGTAGTTTGAGGGGAAAGTATGTTTTCAGGTAATTGTTTAGTTTTAAAATTACCCATATGATGACTGTTTAAAACAGTAGATATTGTATCAGTGTGTTTTTTTTGTTAAAATTGCAACTTTTTCAATCCATGTGTACTTTCACTGTGTTACATTAATTGAGCTATCCCACAGGTGGAGCGTGCAGTTGCGGTGTACTTGTGCCTGCAAAATGCTGCCACCTGGCGGTACCGACCGCGTCTTCCATCCCGAGCCAGTAAGACCGCGGCGGCGCTCGCTGCCAAGGCTTACCATGCGGTGGGACAGGCAGCCTCCGCCCTGCACGCCATGGCCATCCTGCAGGTCCACCAGGCCAAGGCGGTTAAGCAGGTCCACGAGGGTAGTTCCGAGCAGGTTGATGCAGGAACTGCGCGCAGCGACCGACCTCGCATGGCTAGCGCTCCCCAGCCCGTCTCGCTGGCTCCTGAGGCCGATCAGACTAGGCTACGCGATTTAGTTCGCCAGGCGCCCCTCCAGGTTCCACGGCACTCAGTCCACCTCCTCCTGGCGAACGACGCAATAGAGCCTGTCCCTCCAGCCCAGATGAAGTCTGGGTTTTACAGCCCATACTTCATCGTGCCTAAGAAGGGAGGTGGGCTGCGGCCAATCTTGGACCTGCATGTATTGAATCAATCCCTGCACAAGCTACCCTTCAACCGCATTCTCTCATGCGTTCGTGCCAACGATTGGTTCGCAGCGATCGACCTGAAGGATGCGTACCTCCCCGTCTCAATTCTGCCCCGAGACACGCCATTCCTTCGGTTCGCGGTCAGGGATCAGGCATACCAGTACAAGGTCGTCCCCTTCGGGCTAGGGTTGTAACAGTATGAGATTTTCACGGTATGATAATCATCTCAGAAAATATCACGGTTTCGTGGTATACGGTATTAAACTATAATTATTATTATTATAATCATCAGCTACAATGACCCTTAAATGAATAAAAAGAGATATGGTTTTTGGTTGAACATGGTTTATTGTAACAAACTTTTTTAAATGAAAATAAAAAAACTTATGGAAGTATGAGTCTACACAATAGTAATATATTTCAGTCATTATTTCTTCAGGCTAAACCAAACTTTTTTTTTTGACAGGTTGTACTAAACACCTATGAGTTTCAGTTAGTGTATTTGATGATTATCTTTTAAATAAAATTATAAAATGATCATTAAGTGTTCTTTATGTTTATGTGTTCACGTCTTCACATAGCGAGACAGCAGACGCTTTAAAAACCATGAGCATCATGCGTACTTGAGTGTGTACTAGATCTGCTAGACGAAACGGCACTGCTCATTCATACAGAGACACACAGAATATAGAATTACAATATATAGCAGTCTTTTTGCGGTGTATATTCACAGACACGCACATCGCAATTTGATTTACTGCACAGCTATATTTTGATTTATTCATCCATCTATCTATCTATCAAATCGCACATTTTACGTGGCATCTGTATTATACTGTAATTGACTGTAATTGGTGTTAGCGAATATGGGAGAACATGTTCGACGTATTTCCTCCTTTTGCGGCCACTCTTCGTCCACATTTCTTGCAAACTGGATATCCATCTTCAAGGACAAACCCGCGATCATTTTTCGGATACCCAAAATATTCCCATACTGCAGATTTTAATTTTTTTTGGCGGAGATAGAGATTAGAATTTGCAGCCTCTGTCTCGGACATTTTCGCCGCTGTACAGGTATGGGTGGAGTCTAAGCAGTCAAGTGGAAAGAAGTTGCATATACATGGCAGCGTGGGTGAGATCTGGTTTCATTTTTTTTTTTTTCCAAAACCGCAGATAAGCAACTGTGCACGATATGATAATCGTACATGTCAATATCGCGATAAACCGCCATACCGGTATACCGTTACAACCCTACTTTGGGCTGTCCCTGTCACCCCATGTCTTTACCAAAGTCACGGAGGCCGCCCTTGCCCCATTACGGGAAGTGGGTGTTCGCATCCTCAACTAACTGGCTCATTCTGGACTCTCGAGAGCAGACCTGGTGCTCCGGCACCTCAGCCACCTGGGGCTTCAGGTCAACTGGGAACAGAGCAAGCTCTCCCCAACACAGAGCATCTCTTTTCTTGGTATGGAGCTGGACTCGGTCACTATGATGGTCACTGCTGCGTTGTCTGAACAAGTTCAGCACCAAGACAGTGGTCCCCCTGGAACTCTTTCAGAGGCTCCTGGGGCATATGGCATCTATGGCTGCGGTCACTCCGCTTGGCCTAATGCATATGAGACCACTGCAGCACTGTCTACACGACCTGGGCATGGCACCGCTGCACATACCAGGTGACTATCACACAGACGGTCCGCCAAACCTTTAACCCTTGGTCGGACCTTGCCTTTCTACGGGCCGGGGTGCCCTTAGAACAAGTGTCCAGGCAAGTTGTTGTGACAACGGATGCCTCCAAGACAGGCTGGGGCGCAGTATGCCATGGGCAGGCAGCTTCGGGCTCCTGGACAGGATCTCAGCCCCTGTGGCACATCAATTGCCTCGAGTTGATGGCAGTGCTCCTGGCTCTGTGCCGGTTTCTTCCGCTGCTGCAGGGCAGGCACACATTAGTCCGTATAGACACCACAGCGACTGTGGTGTATATCAACTGCCAAGGCGGGATACGCTCACGTCGCATGTCTCAACTCGCCCACCGCCACCTCCTCTGGAGTCAGCAGCAACCCTCAGGTCATGAACCCAGAGTGAACCCTCCGAGGTCGCCCCTCTTTCCCTCCTGGGATCTTTCCGTAGTCCTCTCGAGGCTGCGTCCCCCTCCCGCAAGCCTGATTCACCGCTGATTGACCGGGACACATCTCGGCTCCTCAGCAAGAACCTGAATGACAGCGAGCGTGTTTTTTTCTACGCGAAGGTGATAGGGCTCTCAAGCAAGACCCCATACGTCAGTCCGTTGACGTAAATCTTC
>JAZGTJ010010170.1:0-18438 GCA_036877575.1 Botia almorhae | reverse complement strand
TACCGCTCCAGGGACATCACTGCAAGTGTCAGAGGAGCGTTACGGAAAGTACAATAAGAAATAAAGACTAAAAGAGTACACAAGGCTTTAGTGAGTTGCAGGGGGATGAGAGCAATAATATACATGATTGTTGTAACCAACAAAAGTACAGAGTCATTTATAAGCATGTGGCCAAACAGAATGTAGCGTGGAGTCTCATAGAAGATGGGCTTACATCCTAGAGCAAAGAGCATGACACAGTTTACATAGATGAATAACAGAGATGTTAGTACAGGCACTGCAATTTTAGTGGTGCTGACTGCATCAAAGTCTACCTTAAAGATTTGCTGATAAATAAAAGATACATCTGTGATTGTGCCATTGGCCTCCGCCATTAGCTGAAAGACATAAAACATCAATCATGCATATCTAGATTTTGTGAATTAGATTTCATTTTTATAAAGTTCAAATAATATACAAAACAGACCTTAGACATTGGTGTGTTTTCTTTCTGTAGCGAGTAAATCAGACATCAACCTTCCATCTGCTCCAGCTGCAGATCCTGCGAAGAGGTAGACAGCGCTCATGAACTTATATAGCATTTACAGGCAGCTAGAAGGTGGAATGTGATGATTGTATGAGAGAGAGAGAGAGAGAGAGAGAGAAACAGAGAGAGAGAGAGAGAATGGGTAACACCACTTGTGAATAGACTTCTTACATTTTCCTAGCAAATGATGTATTTAAATTTCAAATTGTAATTTTAAATTTGTAGTTTTACATGCCTATGAATGTCAGAGGGATGTATGTGTGATGATTTGAAAAAAGCATGATTTGAAAATAGAAAGAATCTTGTGCGCTTTCAATGGAACCAAGGAAGTCTTATCTTTTGTACAAAAGTGGGTGACAAAAAAGTGACATATAAAATATTTTTCTTAAAAAACTGGAGGATAGCTGGGTATAATATGGGGATAGTGGGTTTTGAAGGTAGATGGCGCTCATCACTCACTGTTATTCTGAGCTAAACAGATGCAAAGCTCTTAATTCACTCTGCTGGAGTTATGGCACAGATCAGTGGTTGCCTCATACCATTTGCAACAGATCGAGCTTCCCCTGTAAGCTTTGGCAGGTAATGCCACAGCTTCTAATTAAGTGGCCGGTTTATTGCCCAATCAGACAGCCACAAATTGTATCTGAAATGTTAAGGTTTTGACCGCACACAGACATCGTTCATGAAGAGGATATGCCCTCATTGCGACAGCAAGCCCATGAAATTGTTGTGGATTTGGTTTGCCTGCTTCATTCAGAAACAGGAAACAACTTTGGCTGTTTCCTTTCTTTGGCCCTTAAGCACGGTATGGTCAGCAAGGAATACGGGTGGTTTTCTGAGAGATCATCCACCGGGTCTGTTCCTGCAACACAGGGTCATTCTTTCTGCCTATTTGCCGGCGCCCCTCAGGTCCTTGACATCCACATTGTCCCTAAAAGAGGTTTCCTCTCTCCCTGGGTTTCTTCAGATCTCATAGCATTTGTGGCCCTCATGCACTGGATGGTCTAATGACCAAAACAATGTTACAAGAGGTAAGTACAATGGGTCTTGGGGACATGTTGCTTGCTCAGCATTGGGTACCGCACACAGATGCTCACCTTCCACCCTAGGCCCAGTAAAATAGGTTGTTCCATTACTCCCACTTGTGCACTTTTACCAAACTGTCCGAGCTGATTAATTAGGCGGGAGAATTCCTACATTTGCTTTTACATTAAACAACATGTGAGTTCATTAAACCCCATGTGAGTTAATCATCTTAATTACAAACAGGTAAAACAACTTTTGTGACATTGACATCATCTTCTTGCATGTGCCTTGCTGTAGTCATAGATAAAAACCATACAACTCATGTACTATTAAAACTGATTTGCAGGGGCAATTTTTAGGATTATGAGTGTAAATGTTTTTTCTGATCATAAACACAGCGCGTCATCTGTTTATGTTAAATATCTTAAATTAGTTAATAAATAGAAATGAATTTAATTAAAAGACATCAAAATAATTATGGCTGCTACCTAAATATTACATTATATCAAATGCACATCACATCAAATGTAAATAAATAATGTAAATACTAGACAGTATTTATCATAACTTATCGTAATTTATCAAGATATCATAACGCAAAGTCTCAGCTAGAAAACATTTATTTAAAATGTCTAGTCTGTGTGCTCGATTTTACACAATTTCCATGCGGAACTGTATTGTCAATGTTCCTTGTTTTAATAGTTTGTTTGTCTTTACAAACCATGTCATATTAGCTACACAACCGTAAATAGCCTGGTAGCCTTCACAGATCACAAAGATTTCTACAAATTCTTATGAGGAGTTTTAGTGTTTCAAATGCGTGTATCAGTAACAGTATGTCAGTATCAGTATGTCAGTAACAGGTTCTATATTAGAACTTGGCAGAACATGATACAAAGCAACAAACAAATAAATAACAATGTTAATAAAGTAAATACATACATATACAAAAGCTCAAAATCTATTTTCAACCACATTCTGTTTTGTATTTTTTCAGAGGGCTACATTCAAATTAACCCAAGTTCTAATACTTGCAGATACTTGCAGCATTTGTTAACAGAACTTCTGCAGTATTTGAAAGGCAGACATGATTTTAGTTAAATATACAACCAAACAAATACATATATCATAAAAGCCATTCAAAACGAGCCATTCAAAAAAAGGGTTTATGGGTAATAAATTGACAGTGTCATATTCAAGCACTCAGACTGATTCTTTTTGATATTCTCATTGGGCATGTTATCTTATATCTCATAATATCTCATATCTCATCTTGTCATTTCTTAAGACAAGTTAATGTACATTAACAGAGGGTTTTACTTTACCAGGACGATAACAAAAGAAATATCTAAATAAGGGCCACAAGGCCTCATCTCTCAGACCATAAATCAAAGGGCTCAGACAGCGAGGCAGAATAAGAACAATAAGATAATTCAAATATCTGAGGTTTATAAAGAGAGGAGGATTGCTTCCAGACATCATGTACAGTGTTCTCTCTATTGTAGCATACAGCAAAGATGTGAGGCACAAGCCCAACTGAATCAGGTGCAATAGCACCGTTCTGAGGGCTTTCTTAGCAGAATCCTTATCAGAAGTAACAGACCTGGCTGTAATCATAATGCTAATGTAAGTTAAAATAATGATTAGTGCAACAGACACAAAATAAAGAACATCAAACCCTTGATTTTTATCTATCTGCCATTTGGCTATATACAATTTTTCCTGCGTGCAAAACGTAATATCTGATAAATGATTGGGGTTGACAACGAATGCATAAATAACATCTATAGCAAATGTTAGACTGCTAAGAATCCAGATGATTCCTAAAGCGATGCCGGTCCTTTTTGGTGTGGCAATATTGCAGTGCCTTAACGGGTGGCAGATAGCCACATACCGCTCCAGGGACATCACTGCAAGTGTCAGAGGAGCGTTACGGAAAGTACAATAAGAAATAAAGACTAAAAAAGTACACAAGGCTTTGGTGACATATAGGAGAGAAAGAGACATAATATACATTATGGTTGTGACTAACAAAAGTACAGAGTCATTTATAAGCATGTGGCCAAACAGAATGTAACGTGGAGTCTCAAAGAAGAATGACTTGCTTCTTAAAGCAAAAAGCATGACACAGTTTACATAGATAAAAAACAAAGACATAAGCACAGCCACTGCAATTTTGGTACTGGTGACTGCATCAAAGTCTACCTTAAAGATTTGCTGATAAATAAAAGATACATCTGTGATTGTGCCATTGGCTGCTGCCATAAGCTGAAAGATAAAAGACAGAGAAACAAGTCTGATGAGAACAGATAACAGTAAGGTCAATCATGCATCTGGTCAATTTGAAGAATGCATTTTCTTTCTGCAATTAATAAATCAGACATCAACCTTCTATCTGCAACAGCTGCAGATCCTGCAAAGAGCTATGATGTAAAAGTCATGAGAGCTGCTCATGTCTTTATATCGTTAACAGCTAGACTGTGGTAACCACAAGGGCATGGGGCGTAGATAGAGGGAGAGGCCTGCCCAGGGCACCTTTCAATCAGGGCATATTAAAAAGGGCAAAAGGAGGCACTCGTGAGCACTTTGTTAACCCTATAATAGCAAATAGTACACTTTACAGATATGCCCAAATGAACGCCACATGACCACAACTGAGCATCCAGTGCACAGCTAACAATTTTGGGTCGTGAGAACCGAACATGTTACTAACATTTTTATTACATAAGAAAAACATTCAAATTTATTGTTTCTGAACCTTACTTGGTAGAGTGTTGCATTAGCAGTACAAAGGTTGTGGGTTCGATTCCCAGTGAACACATGCTAATAAAATGTAAACGTTGAATGCACTGTAGGATGCTTTGGAAAAAAGCATCTGCTAAATGCATTAGTGTAAAAATGTAAAAAAGTCCCAGGAATGGTCAAAACATCCAGTTTCTTAGATGTTGTTTTAACAGTATTGCTTGAATATAAGGTTTTTCAGACACTTTATTCTGTAACTTTTTTAAACGTTTTTAAAACGTTACAATGACGACTTAATCAGAAGTCTGAGGTTATTATAGGTTGCCAAATAGCCTGCATTCTAGGGTCACAGACAGTAAAAGCTGTCCCATCAAAATCAGATCATTTATATTTTTATTGGTTGTTAACATGATCAGTCATGTTGTGTCGTGATGCTAACATGTTGCTGTTATATTAGAACACGCAAAGCAATCAATAAATGATGAACCTCTTTAAAAAGTAAATTTAAATATGTACAAAATATAAATAAATATTACATTAACAAATAGTGCTCCATGTAAATTATGTAAATATAAATAAATATATTTAGTGTAAGCTGGTCTAAGGTTTTGCATTAACGTTATTTGAGGACATTAACAGGTTTAAAATGCAATAAGTGTTTAAAAAGACAGTTGTAAGATTTATCAACTCTAAAAAAATTATCACTATATGCTGCTTTATCGGTTTTAAGTTATTAGTTTTAAGTGAGACATTTTTACATTTTAATCAGTTTATAACTGGTTTGCAGCATTTTACAGAACTTACTTGAACAGCAGCAGTATTTGCAAAGCAGACATAATTTAAAGTTAAATGTTTAACCAGAAAAACATCCGTGTTTAAAAACATGTATTACACCAATAAATACTCTCACTCTTAAAGATTAACATGTTTAATTCAAAACTAAATGTTTCGGTTTTTTAATAGGGTGAACGCAATTAAACAGCATTCAAAATGATCAGGGATCATTTATGGGATCTTAGTTCATAATGTGTAGTTCACACACTCTATAGATTAATTTTGTGCAAACAGTATTATCTCATATTCTCTGTCATCTCTCCAGACAAGTTAATGTACATTAATAGAGGGTGTTATTTTACCAGGACGATAACAAAAGAAATATCKAAATAAGGGCCACAAGGCCTCATCTCTCAGACCATAAATCAAAGGGCTCAGACAGCGAGGCAGAATAAGAACAATAAGATAATTCAAATATCTGAGGTTTATGAAGAGAGATGTGCTGCTTCCAGACATCATGTACAGTGTTCTCTCTATTGTAGCATACAGAAAAGATGAGAGACACAAGCCCAACTGAATCAGGTGCAATAGCACCGTTCTGAGCGCTTTCTTAGCAGAATCCTTATCAGAGGTAACAGACCTGGCTGTAATCATAATGCTAATGTAAGTAAAAATAATGATTAGTGCAACAGACACAAAATAAAAAGAATCAAACCCTTGATTTTTATCCATCTGCCATTTGGCTACATACAATTTCTCTTGTGAGCAAAACGTAATATCTGATAAATAATTGGGGTTAACAATGAATGCATAAATAATGTCTATAACAATATTTAAACAGCTAAGAATCCAGGTGAATCCTAAAGCGATGCCGGTCCTTTTTGGTGTGGCAATATTGCAGTGCCTTAACGGGTGGCAGATAGCCACGTACCGCTCCAGGGACATCACTGCAAGTGTCAAAGGAGCGCTGCGGAAAGTACAGTGAGAAATAAAGACTAAAAGAGTACACAAGGCTTTGGTGACATAGAGGAGAGAAAGAGTCATTATATACATTATGGTTGTGACTAACAAAAGTACAGAGTCATTTATAAGCATGTGGCCAAACAGAATGTAGCGTGGAGTCTCATAGAAGAATGACTTGCTTTTCAGAGCAAAGAGCATGACACAGTTTACATAGATGAAGAACAGAGATGTTAGCACAGCCACTGCAATTTTGGTACTGGTGACTGCATCAAAGTCTACCTTAAAGAACTGCTGATAAATAAAAGATACATCTGTGATTGTGCCATTGGCTGCTGCCATAAGCTGAAAGATAAAACACAAAGAAACAAGTCTGTGGAAAGTAGATTACAGTAAGGTCAATCGTGCATAATAATAAATAATAATAATAAATTTTATGAATTGAAGTTCACTTTTAAAAAGTCCGCACAAGACACAAAACAGACCTTAGACACAAATGTGTTTTCTTTCTTCAGTAAATAAATCAGACATCAACCTGCCATCCAGCCGCAGATCCTGCAAGGAGCGAGACAGCACTCTGCCCATGAACATATATAGCATTTACAGGCAGCTAAAATATGGTAACCACAGGGGCATGGGCGTAAGAGGGAGAGGCCTGCCCAGATCAGATTGGCCCAATGAGAGGGCAAAGCAGGCGCTCGTGAGCACTCTGTCAATCCCTAAAATGACACAGTACACTTCATAGACACACACACAAAGGTCACAAGAACACAAATCCATGTCAAGTAAGCCATTTGGGACAGGGCCCGAGTGATTGGGAGAGAGAGCTGTTTCTGTGTGAGCACTAGTGAACACACTTATTGTATCTTTTTATTAATAGGAAAGTGGGATGGATTTTTTAGATTTTTGTACTTTTGCTTTCATGATGATTTGTGTTTTCCCTGCATGATTTGACAATGAGGAGCATCTCGTGTGCTTTAGCGGAACCAAGGCACTTTGAATTTGAACTTTTGTTCAAGGGAGTCATGACAAATATTTTAAATATTCCTCATTTTACCCCATAACATTGTTTCTTAATCAGAATCCTAAAGCTTTATTTTCATGTACATATCAGTGTTCAAAATGGTCTCCTTGCCTCACCCGAATTACAATGCTCAAAATAGTCATTTATTATTTGAGCCGTCCGTTACAGTTTCACCGGAAATGTCGGTTTGACTTAATTTGACTTTAACGTTAAGGTACGAAAAGTATGTAAAGTGGCATGCAATTTTATGTTTGAAACAGAGATGGCGATAAAAAGGCAAAAGTTAAAAATAGCAGGTTTAAATAAACTTTATGACACCTTTAGTGAATATGCTAAAAACAAGCCTATGCAAAAGTTAGTCATTAGTTAATCAGATGCCTGAGGTTATAATAGGTTGTACAGTACACTGTAGGGCCACAGACAGTGAATGCTGAATGACTTACAATTTTCTTTTTAAAAAACAAAAACCCATATTAGATACTTTATGTATCTAAAGGTGAGGGAGAAAATATACAAAAAAACTGTTTTAAAATGTGGTCTTAATATGTTATGGGGCTACAGTATTTTATTGTCTAACAAATTATGTGGAGTTTGTATATGCCAGACTACATAAATGTAGCTAATGTTGTCTACATCAACATGTCACAATTACTTTACATGATTTTAGGGCTTTGACTGACTATCCACTGTCATTATGCCAATGAATTTCATGGCATAATGTTGTTTCATTTGAAACAACAGAAGTGACAGTTATGCTGATTGACTTCCACTGCACAAGGCAATTTAATGACAACTGTGGTTTTCCCTCAAGAGTGGAAGACTCTTGTGTAAAGTTGGGGGAGAAAACATGTTTTTATTGCTATGGGAAGGAAATAATTTGGGCACAGGTGAATCAGATCTATCCTAAACAGCTCCCTGGTCTTCTCATTAGATGTTTTGATATTTATGAATCATTTATGATCCATTTGCCTATCAAGTGAATTGTGTTTATAAAAAACAAATTTCCCTGGGAATATAATTCTCTGTGTATGAGGTCATGGAGCCATTTCTTGTTTTTGAATTCATCTACACAAAGACATGTACAAAAATTTACCAAGTATAAACAACAAACTGCTCTTTACACATCATAAAGTATAACTAGTTACAAAACGTTTGCACATCTGTCGTTAGTTAAGGTTTTCAACAAACTATAAATGAATGGGCAAGAGTGTAAAAGAAAGTTTTATTTAGCTCCTTCATAAAATACTATAGTAAATAGTTAAATTCCACTGATAAAACAGCTTACAATCTTAAAAATCAACAGAAACAAATGACAGGAATATCACCGCTACAAATGTATAAAACAATTATATATAATATATATTGATATATAATAAAATATATAGAAAATGTATAATAATGAAGCAATAAAGTACTGTTTTGCTGATCATTAAATTTTTAAATCCCAGAGGCACAGTTCCACCATCTGGAAAACGATACCTAATCATTAAGGGAATAACCTGCCCCTTGTCTTGAAGAGACCCTAGCGAGCACGCCATTTCTAAAGGGATGACTTGTTTATCCTCTACACGCGACAGATGTCATGGGTTCAGGACAGAATGATTTGAATAATTTATGTGTTTTAATGACAAAGTTTTGATAGCGGTTCTTAAGGGACGTTTTTGCTCTCTTGTGTCTTGCTTTAAAAAAATGTTTACGTAGTCTGTCCATCATCATCATCACCACCATCAGCACGCAGCTGTGGTAACCTTTCAAACTTAAAGTTACTTTTATTTTTTATTAACTTTCATTTGTGTTTTAGTTGTTTGTTAACAAAGTACAGCATACGTCTGGATGAAGAAATGAAAGAAAAATCTATGTTCACATTTCAAATATTCACATTCCATCACTTTTTACACGCTGTAAGAAAATACATGAAAATACTGTTATTTGCAAATATCCCGAATTTCTCACGCCACACCTGCAGTCTCACCTCTACAGGAAGTGCTTCACACGATGCTCAAGACAGACGGAGCACCAGCTTGAAACTACATGGGGAGTTCGTGCGATCTTTCATGAAACATGTTTATTTTTCAAACAAGGAAAAACATTAGTGATCGAATCAACACGGTTATTCCCTCTTAGTAACTTTAAACACGTGAAAATATTACGATGGAAGGCTAGTTTTTGTGACTCCTTCGCAGACACCTGTACGCGCGTCAGCGAGTTTCGTTGTGGGTGAGGACAATAGGCGGCCTGCATGACACATTGTACTGCAAGATACTTTAGTGACGGAGTGACAGCGGCCAATTTAACATATATACATCGTGTATATATATCGACATGGATCCCCTCCAATCTGGGAAAATATACACTCCAAAACTCCCGGTATGTTTTGAAACTTAAAGCTGTTATCTTTCAATAGCAGTGTTTTTTGGAGTTTACGTTTTTTGGGACGTCGGCTGGTTTATTGTATTGGTAATTTAGACATTTCAGTGGTTATATGTAATAGAAATAATAATAATCACAGTCATGATAATAATACTAATTAAGCATGGAACAAAAAAGGCTTTAAACTTTGTTCTTGCTGTTATTTAAAGAATTGCTGGTGCATCGTAATCTCGTGCTTCTTATATGTTTATATTGTGAGATATTAGTGGCAAGTTTGTATTTTGTTACTACTGTTACTACATGTTTTATATGGCTCAAATTGGTTATATTGACGTTAGTTACCCTATGTCATAGTAATAGTATTGAGTTTAAACATTTGGGGAATATTTATGCTGAGAAACACAAATATCTCAAAGCATGATGTTCAAAACATCAATATCTGAATCGAAACACTGACAACCAGTAAACCTGGTTTTCCTTTATTCTTAAAAAACGCTGGAGCTTGAGTCACATGACCCTTACACACACTTCTGCCAATGCATACTTGATAAGGGTGGGTTAATAACGCTGACGAGTAAGGTGTTGGTTCAGGGTTTAAAAACAGTTGTAACAACATTATGCCAGTGCATTTAGACTGCTTAAGTAGATTAGCCTGTTTTCAGGGTGGTTCAAAAATGAATCTTGAGTCATGTACACAGCGTACGGTGTATTTGTCCTCAGGGTAGTTACGCAGAGTAATTAAATACTCTCGACATAACAGTCACATGCCACTCAAAAACTTTTTATAATTGTCCCCAGGGTGATGCTGCCGAATTGTCCGAACAGTTTCTTCCAGCATTCGATGCAAACAAAGTGCAGAAGAAGAAAAGACCGCGCCGGATGCCCGTCGTCATAGGTCTACTTTTAGCCATGACCGCYATTGCATTAGTAACCGGACTGCTGGTGTGGCATTTCCACTGTAAGTGCTTTAACCTGTAAAAAGACACAGTGTGTTATCACCAGCATTGTTGTGTTATGATAACTCCAGCATGTCCATTTTTACAGTCAGAACAGTGAGAGTGAGGAAGATGTTCAGTGGCTATTTGACCATCTCCAGTCAGACTTTCTCTGATGCTTATGAAAACTATAACAGCACCGAATACAAAGAATTAGCCACAAAGGTCACAGCACAGGTGAGGTGCAAAACTGGTAATGCAAACTTTGTATTTCTTAATTATTTTCTTTCTAAGGTTATTAAATGCATTAAATGGCTTTTACTGTCTGACCTTTTAAAGGCATAGTTCACCCTAAAGTAATTTACTCAACCTCAAACCTTTCTATGTGTATGACTTTTCTTTCAGCAGAACACAATCGCAGTTGTATTAAATATATTAAACTTTCTATCTCATTGGTTCTTGTGGTCCTGGGTCTCATTGGGTCTTGTGATGAAACATGCGAGAACCAATGAGATTCAGAATTACTGACGTAGCATCATAGTTAAATATAGTGCTCTGATTTGTTTGTTTACATGGATATGTGACGTATCGTTCACTTAATAAAATATTAATAATTGTATTCACAAACATATAATTTTGCTTCACAAGACATTAACTCACTGGAGTTATATGGATTACTTTTATGATGGATGGATGTGATTTTTTTTTTAATTTAAAAACTGCTATTTAATTCATTAAAAAGCTTAAAAGAGCCAAGATATTATTTAATATAACTTGATTATGTTTGCTCGAAAGGAGAAAGTCATATACACCTAGAATGACTTGAGAGTGAGTAAATGATAGCAAAATTTGTATTATTAAACTATATAAACTATTCCTTTAACTATAAGTCGAACAGATCCTAACACTTAACACTGCATTCTTCTTTATTGTCATTCAGCTTAAAACTATATACAGTCAAGTTCGGGTACTGTCCAAATACCATGTGGGATCAAGTGTGCAAGGTTTCAGGTAATTTTAATTCATTTATGGGAGAATTATGGGTTGAAAAGTAACAGAAATGGTAATGTTAGAAATGGACCAGTGGTAGCACCTGATATACTGTACATTTACCCTTACATGAATCACAGTTGTTTATTTGTATAGATGAATGTTTTATTATGTTTGCCTCCTTTACAGTGAGGGCAATGAGAACGGCATCATTGCTTATTACCTGTCTGAGTTTAATGTGCCCGAACACCGAGTGCCTACTGTGGAAGAGGCTATTGCATCCATGGATGGGGGAGAAAATGCAAGACAAAGCCGCAGGGGCATCGGTCGCAGGACTGACGGCCTCATCATTGATGGAATGACGTCTGGGGGTACAGTAAATGCATTGCAACATGTTGACATTGTTTCATGTTAATTGCATTATTTCAGTCTGTAGCGCTTATTTCTACCCAGAAACATTCAATTAACGTGCATACATGTCAATATTATGTTTTAAGTTAATGTTTTAATGTGTATGTTAATGTGTATTATAGCTGTAGATGCTCGGCTAGCTGGCAGAAACCTCAAACGTAAGTGACGCTAATCCAATATTTTTACGCTCTCTCTCACTTTGTCTTTATATATACAGTACATATATACATATATACATACATACATACATACATACATACATATACTTTTTTAATAGGCTTGCCCTTTTTTTAGGTTCCACTAAGAGGTCTCATCACGCCCATGATAACCAGACAGATAGTATTCGTTCTCCAGGCTTCCCTGACTCCTCCTACCCCTCAAATCTTTACACGGAGTGGCAGATTCGAGGCGACCCTGAGCACCGAATCAGACTGGAGTTTGACGTCCTAGACCTGGAGAAAGACTGCCATAATGACTTTATCAAAGTGTATGACTCATTGGCCCCAACAGAGAAGCAGGTCATAACTGAGTGAGTGACCTTATACGCTCAGTAATACAGATGTGCAAATACTGTCATACATGTGAATGTTGTACTGTGTGATGTCATGGGGTATCTAAACATTGTGTTTTTGCGCAGGAAATGCGGATATCGTTTGCCCAGTGAGCAGCTCATTTTTACGTCCTCTGGGAACGTCATGCTGGTCACGCTAGTTACAAATGAAGACAAAAACTTCCCAGGTTTCAGAGCATTTTACTCACAGATCCCAGCAAACTTTCAAGGTAGAGTTCACTCGCATATAAACTCCAGGGTCCAAAGTTAACTTCATGACACACCTGCCAGTGGCGAGTGACTTAATAAACTGGTGACGTGATAAAATAAACTGGTCGTAAATATTTCCTGCCAGCCATGAAACTGTATTTTACATTATTTTAATGAAAATACATCACTCACGGTTTCATTTACAAGATTATGTCTCTTAAGAAAAATTGCCAAGAAATGCAAAGACACATGAGTTTGTTGCTGATTTATTAGTTTTAATGTATTTAACAATGTTTTATTTTAATCTTTTTAGAGTGTGGAGGGAAACTTACTGGGCTTAGTGGTTCCTTCACATCACCTGGCTATCCCTCCCACTACCCACCTCAGATTGAGTGTGTCTGGAACATTGAGGTAAAAAAAAATCAATAACTGTTCGTTATGTAAATTACATTTACATTTTGCTACATCATTGGTCTGTTTCCCACATTAGGCCACACTTATGTTAATGTGCAATATTGTAAGTTCTTTCAATGTGTGTGTCTCAGGTTCCACCAGGAAAGCATATCAAGTTGACATTTAGCAAACTCTCTATACACACCCCTGAAGAGAACACTGTCAACTGTCCCACAGACTACTTGGAGTTAAACTACAGGTCAGACAATAAGAGCAGGGCTGTCTTTTCTTTAAAAGTGCTTTTGGGAGTGTGACTTGGACCTTCCGAGTCATCTTTCTAGTACTAAACTAGTAAAGTATCTATGTATGAATCGAATCAGGAAAACGCTATATTTTAAAAATTTCTAAATAGACCAAAATTAAGATTATCATGTTAAATAGTCTCCTTGTTCGACAGAGCACAATACACTGAACTGTTGTTTTCTATTAATTATTTTAGGATATGTGGAGTGAAGCCACCCAAAACTGTTTACTCTATCAAATCAAGCCACACGACAGTCAAATTTCATTCAGATATGTCTCATGTGGGCGAGGGCTTTTCTGCAGCGTTTGAGGCCTTTGAACCCACCAATCGTGAGTAGAATTACATTGTACTTCTTTTTTTTAAACACCAAATTCTGAACTGGTCCTGTTATTGCTGACGAAACACCTTCCCTCAGCCTGTCCTGGCAAGTACCAGTGTGACAACGATCTGTGTGTGTCCACAAACCTACAGTGTGACGGCTACAATGACTGTGGAGATATGAGCGATGAGAGGGGCTGCAGTAAGTTTATACTGCATTACTTTAATACAGTCAACTTAACTTAGACCTAAACTCTTTGATTGTGTGTATGTGTGTAGCTGTTTAAACAAAGACAAGCTTTTAAAATTGTAAACATGTTGGTTAACTGTATTACTTACCTGTGTATGCAGTATGTAATGAGACTCAAATCAAGTGCAAGAACGGCTTCTGCAAGCCTCGATTCTGGCGCTGTGATGGGGTGAACGATTGTGGAGATAACACGGACGAGGAAAACTGCGGTAAGAACAGAAATCACCTGTGAGAACCTGAGAGCTAAAGCGATGGAGATGATTTCAGGAAGTTTGTTTGGTTTCGTCTGCAGGGAAGTGTAAGGCTCAAGAGTTTAGCTGTCGAAATGGGCGCTGCATCCCGGCACATAAGCAGTGCAATGGCTACAATGACTGCGGTGATGGCTCAGATGAGTCTCGGTGTCCGAAATGTGAGATATTTAAAATATTAAAAACAATATTTTTGCCTGTCTTTTGTCTTTCAATATATTGCTGTTTATTTATACCTCTATTTTTACACATAATGTTACAGTTAAATGTTAATCGGATCCATTAAAACCTGTGCAGTCATTCTGTTGGACTTAATGGTCTCTCTTTTATGTCCAGCCATAGTTGTTCAGTGCTCTGATGTCTCGTTCAAGTGCAAGAATAACCAGTGCATTAGCAAGCTGAACCCAATGTGTGATGGAGAGAAAGACTGTGAAGATGGTTCAGATGAGGCAGAGTGTAGTAAGTCCAGAACTTCCTAGTAGTCTAGTCTTTCCTATTACTTCATATTGTTTCTATACTGTAGCGTGTGTTGTTCTTGTGTTGTGTTTGCATCAGTCCAAAATGAACACCATAGGCTACAATGCCACAATAGTCAAAAGTGGATGAATAGAGACATTAAACAACCTTACATATTTCGTCTTGAAACTGTTTTGCCTTTTATTTATTTATTTATTTATTTAAGATTTTTGTCCATATGACTATTTTGGCGTTTATATTTCTGACAAAGGTCAACGTGTCTCTCACTGCATCATATTTTTAGTTTCCGTGTCTCTGAAACTGCAGCTGTTCATTTTTTAACTTTTTGCATGTAAAACATTTCACAAGTTCGCACTAACATGCAATCGCAAATTATCACTGATGCGTATTTGCCGTGCTGTCCGGGGGGAGGGCTCCGAGCTCGGAATTTGGCCCAAACCCAGAGCGCTAGATAGCAGCCAAGAGTGAAGACTGCGAGACTGTCATGTGATGGAGGTGTGGGACGGCCATATATATGCGTCGCTGCGTGATGATTGGTTGGATTACATGACCGTGCTCCTCCCGAACTTAGTTATTAAAACTTCATGTAAAAGACTGTGAGCTAGTGAATTTGTTAAAATGTGATTGCTAGCTTCTTCTAATTTTGTTATTAATGGTGTGTGTGTGTCTGTGTGTTTGAATTTGTAGAATGTGGAACAAAGCCCTATAAGTCTAGTCGTATTGTGGGTGGGAAGGACTCGAATGAGGGAGAGTGGCCCTGGCAGGTCAGTCTGCACATGAAGACACAAGGTCATGTGTGTGGAGCCTCTGTAATCAGCAACAGCTGGCTTGTTACTGCTGCTCACTGTGTGCAGGACAGTGAGAAATACAGGTATGATCTCACGTCATCTCAGGGATTTGCAAAACAACATGTAATCAAAACTGACTGCCAACCTTAACAAACCTCATGTTAGGGCTGCACAATATATGGAAATGATCAAAATATTGCAGTTGTGCATATCACAATATGCGTATTGCAGTAGTTTGCAATAACTAAATGATTTTAATAATTCATTGAGTTTGGGTTTTAGTGAGACTTTCTTTTCCCAGAAAGAATGTAAAACGTTGGTTAAATAAGTTTCATTTTTTTAATGTTTTTTAAATAGATTTCACAAATTTAATGCATTGTTAAATTCTTTACATTGCATTATTTAACAACTTAAAACACAGCATGCTGTTTGCATGTTAAACATAAAGCTACAAAATAAATATATGTACGGATAGACAGACAGAGAGACAGACAGACAGACCAATCATCTGAAACTACACAACCTTACCAGTTGACCATAGTGACCCATGCCTAATCCTTTCTTCTTTACCCCTTCTGTACTGATGTTTAGGGTTTGTTTGTTTGTTTGTTTCTTTACTAGATATTCACAGGCTGACCAATGGGAGGTGTATCTAGGTCTCCATAATCAGGTTGACACTAGTAAGTCAACTCTTAAAGGTGTGAAGCGCATCATCCCTCACCCTCAGTATGATCACTTATCATACGACAATGACATCGCTCTAATGGAGCTGGATAGCCCTGTAAATCTCAACCAGAACATCTGGCCTATCTGCTTACCTGAAGCCACACACGACTTTCCAGCAGGCAAATCTGTGTGGATCACTGGCTGGGGCAAAGTGAGAGAGGAAATTGGTAAGGGACAACACACAGTGACAGAAATTAACCAAGACACAGTTAAAGTAACAAAAATGCCCTGCATATTAAAAAAAGTAACATTTAAATCACAAATTCACATCACTGTTTGACATACAGTAAATGCGTGTGTTTTTATATCATAAAAACATACTTATATGGTTAAAACGCTGTCTTTTATTGATAAAAATAAAAATATTTTGTTTTTATTAAAAGTACATTTCTGACACTACCATAATCAAAAGGTTTGGACATACCTACTAATTCTCATGAGAAACTCAAGTCAAGTCTGTTCAAACTTTTGACTAGTAGTGTACATGTGCAAAACAAGACATGACATGCTATATTTGTCCAAACCAGGTAATGAGAGAAAGTTTAGGTTGTAGAGAATGTCAGAAAGTGCAAATTATGGTAGTAAGCAAAGCTTAAATTGTTAGTAAACAGAGAATTGGTCCTCTGCCTGTTGCAGAATCGGTTGCACCAGTGTTGCAGAAGGCTGAGGTACGCATTATTAACAGCACTGTGTGCAGCAGGCTGATGGATGATGGGATAACACCGCGGATGATCTGCGCGGGCGTGCTGAGCGGGGGCATTGATGCCTGCCAGGTAAAATTAAAAGATGCTGCTGTTTTATTGCATACAGTTACATGTCATATACTGAAGTCTCTTAGTTATACAATTACATATATAACTGAATATTCTTCATTCAGGGTGACTCCGGTGGTCCAATGTCTTCTGCTGAAAGCAACAGCCGCATGTTCCTCGCTGGAGTGGTGAGCTGGGGGGATGGCTGCGGCCGTAAAAACAGGCCTGGTGTCTACACACGAGTCACCGAATACCGCAGCTGGATCAAACAAATGACGGGAGTGTAGCGTCAAAGCGCCGACAGGAAATGGTTGATGTAACAGTGAGCAGAAGCACAAGTATTTCAGTAGCCAGACATAAGGATTCCTATAATCAGTTCAGCAAAACAGTTTTCAATTATTTTTTATATTCCTTATTGTTACATCTTTGTCAAAATAAGCAGCTTTCACAGTTTTCCTGTCTGTATTTGTCTGTTTTGTATTGTTTATGCTTTAATAAGTAAGATATGTTTTGTCTATTTAAATTATGCTGTTTTTAAGCTTTAATGAACTACGCTCTCTCAAATAGCACCTTGGTTTTTGTAACTCATTAAAACTTGAGTTTTTCTCAGGGATTTGTGACGCGTAATTGTCGGTGTTATGTTTTAATGCACTGTCTCCATTTTCCTATTAGTTCATTGTAGCTTAATTAGCCTTCATGTTAAATAGATTTCTGTGCACATACACAGAATTTTCCTTTTACTGTCAGATTTTAATGTCATGTCAGATTTGTATATCAGATATAGACAAAGTGTGTGTATATAGATGTAATTTTGTGCCTAACATTTTTATACATAAACACTCACGTTTTGTTTAAAGAATTGATATAGTTTTTTAATTGTTTTAATTTTGCTGTCCTGTTTACAATATTGGTTTTACAGTTATATGTATCTGTGGTTATGTTAAAACGTTTTATTGTTGTTTTTTGTTAATGCCCTAGTCAGGGGATTGGCATTCCCATAATGTGCCTTGATACTTTAATGGGTTCTAAAAAAATTAAACGAAGATTCAATCCTAACTTGACTTCCTTATTTTTAAATTGGGACTTGCTTCTCAAAAATGAAAAATATTACTATTACATAATGAGATCAGTTTACCACAGAAACAATTATAACAAAAAACAATGTTTACATTAATATTTATATAAAAACTGTGATATTGTTGAGTAAAATACGATTTCGTTTAATTCTGTAACTAAACTTCGGTTTAACGGAAGTTCAGATGACAGAGCGGAAATGTGCACCAATGTTATTATTCCTACTGCCCTCGTGAAGAGCTAGCTAACATATTAATTCCTAATTTTCACAAACACGGTAGGATGCTTTCAGTATTTATCTGATGTAATGCATACTGTGTATATAATAATAACGACTGTATATTAGGTTAACTACGTATTAAAAGATTTCAAGGCTGGAAAAGACTGTTAGCTTTTCGCCTTTTAGAATAAGCTAACTGGCTGTTATCATTTCAGGGTTTTTTATTTACATGACGTATTTTTGATGACTATGCTTAAGATTTCAGGATATTTAAAGGGGAAAATGATACTCTGTTAATGTTGCATAGTTTTTATTTCTCAAAGCGCTGCGGGTTTGCTGTCTTAAATGTAATACGGAAGCTAACATGCTA
>JAZGTJ010010169.1:0-18438 GCA_036877575.1 Botia almorhae | reverse complement strand
TATTGTTATTATTGTTGTTGCTGTTGTTGTTGTTATTATTATATTGCCATTATAAAATAAAACCAAAGAACATATTCAGTCAAAACTGTGAAAAATCCAAACATTTACCTTTATCATATACAATAAAGTATACAAATCCCCAGATTTCTGCACACAAGTATATCGAAGTATTGGTTTATTGTTATTTCTCTTTGCATAGTAGCAGACAAAATAAAGTGTCTTCTAAAATCACAGAGAAGAACTATCCAAGTAAATTGTTAAGATACTGCAGTAACATCAGTGTAGGCTTAAAGTATTATGATATTTAGTTTTATGTTTTCTTTGCTGTTTAGTAATACAGTACATCTTTGAGTTGTAGCAACGAAGAGGTCAGTAGGGTAATGGAAGGGACTTAAAGGGGGAACCCCTTTCCTTACAGCCTCACAGCTTTGGTATTTCAGAAACAAAATGTCCCTTTAGCTGTAGGGTAGGCAATTTTTCCAAAGCCACGCCTCTTCCAACATATGAATGCATACAGAGTTTAACAGGCAGATAGGACATTCTATCATTGAATTCTGAGCGAATACACTGTTTGGACGAACATTTTATGGGCCTGTACCTCTCGCAGAAGACATATATAAATATATTAATATATTTAGACCACTTTACATAGTGATTGTGACCAGAATACGAAGAGACTTTCAATCAGCATATCATTCAGGAACAAATCGTCTTCCCTGCTTTACAGATTGACCAAAGGTTAAATGTTATGACTTTTAAAGTGTGGTCACATGCTTTGATTGTTTGTGCAGGTACATGTAAATGAATATGAACAGACGATAATGCATATTCATTAATAATATACAGGCATGAGGTTTCAAAAATGCTTCCATGTGTCATGTCAATTAAAATGCTTTTTTTTGTACAGAGCTTTGGTCTCTCCTGTATTGTAATGGATCTGAAAGAATATATAATATCATACGCACAATATGTCATTATTGTTCCTATCAGCCATATTAAGTTATTCTTTCATCATTTTTTATTAGCTCACGTACAAGCTAAGTATCTGCATGGCTGGTCTGGTCTATTTCCCCCTAAGGACCTGACTCACTCGTACCGCCTTAGAAAATGATGTCCTTCATTTGGCCAGCATGCATCTCCGTGCAGGAAGAATATAAGGTCAGACAGGGGTAAACACAGATGTCATTCACTGTATAAATGCATGTGGCAAATGTCAGACAATGTCAACTCATTGCTTATTGAAGCTGCTTTTATATACCGGAATCAAATGGTTCATATAGCCTGGGGGGCTCTTTCTCTTTAATCTCATAGAACAACATCCAGGGGCTGCAGTTAATGTGGTCATGTGTTTAGAGGGATGAAGTGTGATGTGTTAAGATCAATTGGCAATGTTTAGTAAATTGATTGATGTTTATGTCATGCTTGGTATGCAGATTTTAGCTCATACACGTGGCACACACGTGGCCAGACAAGTCTGAGGGAGAGGTACATTTTAAAGTTGAAACCCGTCCAGGAATAACAGGCCAAAATTTGCAAGACAGAGGATGATGTATGATTTCCATTTATCTAGGACACAATATTTAAACCTACACATTGTGTGTGCGCGTGTCTCTGTCAACCTACCCAGACTGTATGTAAATAGGTGTGCACTCATACACACACACACACACACACACACACACGCACGAATGCGCGAACACGCACGATCTGTGTTGAGATGTTCCACTTGAAACCTGTCGCGCTGTCGCCTCGGCTCATTTTACGGCGGGCTGTTAATTTGGGTCCTAGACTGGGAGTTGACGTCACTGGTGCTGGGGCTTGCACAATATACCCAGCTGAGGTCAGGTGCGCACGTTAAAATCCATGCCAAGGAATGATTAATTGCGGAGTGACACACTGAAAAAAGATCCCTAATGTATGCCCTGCATTTGGAACAATGATTCCAACTGTAACACTGCTGTGTAGCGGGATTTTGGAGTATTTTGCAAAATTACAGTAATCTTTGTCGTTTCTCATTTTAAACTGCATGCCATAAATGATACGGGGCTGTTTTGCGATGAAATGCATTTTCGGGATGGTTCGGAATGGAACAACACGAGTCAATAAGAATGCACTTGAGATGCAACGCACACGCATGCGAATTAAAACTTAAATAGCATTGCGGATCAGCTCAGCATACGGGCGAGCCTCTCTCGATCTGTCTCTCTCTGTCCCCTCGTGGCTCTAGGACCCAGGAGAATAACTAGCTGGACAGTTGTGAGTGATAAAAAGAGCTGGCTAGTGTCTTCAGGCAGGCGACCGAGGGGACTGGACAGTCACCTGGCTGTGAAGGAGCGTAAAAAACGAAACTGGATTGTCCCCGCCAAAGAGAGAAAAATTCACCCGCTTCCCCCACAATTCACTCTTACACTCGAGGAAGATCTCCCCCCTTCCTTCTCCCGCACTCCATCCCTCCCTCCTCAGACTCCCTCTCCGAGACACAGAGCCCGTATTCAGAGCGCCGGGACTCGGCTGGAGGAGCGCGTTTGGATACGCGGGGGCATTGTGGAGATCACCAAGTAGGGCAGTAGCGAAGTGCGCCCCGTCTAATCAAACTATCAGTCAATCGATCGATTAACCGGATAAAGGCAGGCGGCTGACAGCCTCCTTCTCATCCGCCTGCTCGATTCACACAGAATTTCTTTAAATTTACCGCAAAAGGTTTGTTTTTAAGGGACTGATCTACCAGCGTTGCTGCAAATGTGCCAGTGGCGCGTTCAGTGCTCTCAATGACAATATGGTCTCTTATTGATGGAAACACTTTTGAATCTGGAGACGAAAAAGGACAGTGTGTTTATCTCACGCTACTGCTGTTGGGACAGTTTGAGCGAATAGTTATATTTAACATATAATAATTGAATAATCGCTGTGCGTTATACCGGGAGTCGTGATCAGCGGGCATGAGACTGAGGAAATTCGCCGCGGCTCGGAGAACTGGGCTGGCTTGCGTTCGGGAACTACAAGACTAGATATACAACTTTTGTTTCAGACTTTATCTTTCTATATGGACCGATCGGCATCGCTAGACATTGAGGCGCTGAAGGTGAGTTGCTGATGTTGCCGTTTTTAAGGACACCGTGTTTGTAGCTTCTCCGTATAGTGTGTGTGTGTGATCGGGGCTCGATGCTTGTTATACAGTGCGGTGGTGGGGTGCTGGGTTTTGTGCGTGGGGTGCATTTCAATAACCCACGTTCAAGTTGCGGCCATCGGCCATTAAAGGCATACCTGCCGATGTGTGTAAATGTTCCGAGATCCGAACGATCCTCTAATGTCAATTCACAAAAAATGTTTCTAACTATCCGTTAAGCAACATACACAGTATGAATTTGTGCAAAAATGAGTCTTTCCCCGTTTAACCCCTCCCTCCGTCGCCTTCCCACTCATAGCTTTTCCCTTGCATATGCGTGCATCTTTATTTAATCATATGCAATGGTGCTGTTTTATTCCTTTAGCGCAATGAAACATGTAAGCACGTTAAAACAACTTTTGAACTCATAAGCATTCATCTCTCTTATTGATCATTGTTTATGTTCATGCGATGATAAGGTAAGAGTCAAATGAAGTCCCGCTCAGGGGTTCCCAAACGACGGCTTCTGTGTTTCAGCACCCCAGGCAGGGGACAGCTCCAGAATTCATAGCGGAAAACAGCTGTATGGAAGATCTGTATGGCCGGGTTTGACGGTTCATTGGTAATCTTGGCGTGCTGGTAGTTCTCTTTCTTTCTCTCTCAGAGTCCCCATAAAGGAAAGAGATAAGCACACGAACATCAAGCGAACACATCTTCTTAACACATCTGCCAGCAGAATCTCCAGGCGTGCGCAAGCATGTTTCCATTTGATTGATATCTGTTGTCTACAGATTCGCTTCTCTCGCCATAATTCGCCTGATTTTTGATTGTGGGTCGTTTGCATGACTTAGAAGACTCGATGTTGGAAACTGGCAGGTGTATCTGTTTATTAAACGAGCGATTCTCCGAAGCATCATAAGGAGGCACAGCGTCAATAACAATATTAATGATTTGGATCATTATTAATTATTCAATTGTCCTGTGCCAAGGAAGCTAGAAAACATATGGTACTGCATACAAACATCTTAGAACATTATATAATCAGAAAAACAAAATATTGTTATAGACAAACCAAGTGTACAAGTGATACACGATCTATCCGAGCCAGATATGAAAATGAGCCGCTAATAGTTTCTCTGTCCCTGAAATCAGATTCAGTAACTAGAAACTCATCAAGGTGGTTGAGAAAACGATTTATTCTTAACAATCTTCACAAACGAAGTGGTGGGTAAAGTGATGTTGCCCGATCTTAGAATTACATAAGTGTGTTTTTAAAATGAGTGGAGATTGGCATGCGCTGCCTCTTGTATTTGCAAAACAGGAGGGAGCGTCAAACCCCGTTTTAATAAATAATATGGAAAGACATTGAGGCAACATGGCAGGACATGCTAGAACATGTCATCTATTGAATCAACACTTGTTATTTGCACTGAATCCATCAAGAGCTCTTTAAAACAACAGATCTTCTGTAGAGTGACACACGGTCACCCTTACATTAGTGTTCACGGTACTGTGTAATTAAATAAGTAAGTAGGTACTTCTAATGAACAACATGTACTTAATATGTTAATTCTTTGTGGGGCTGCCTGCTATTATATCCTGTTTTTCTTATTACAAGTACAATGAATCATGATAACGTTTAATACATGTAACATGAACCCCGTAAGCAGTGTGTAACAAGTGACACTTTTCATTAGACAACAGGGCAAGAATAGATTTAGAGATAGGAGAGTCATTAAAAACAGTGGTGATGAGGCAAACAGTTCTTTGCCCTTAACGGGGCATGTTCAGTGCTGGTTTAATTAAACTGGCATCTCTGGTTCGCCTCTTATCTGGAGGCGTGTATGTCCTATGAATTCCAGAGCTGATGAAATGCTTTTCTTAATCTCTTGGAGTGTCATTTCAATTTACTGCCAATCCTTTACCACCCCTGTTGAGGTTCCTTTAAAGGGACTGAAAACTGCTTTGGTCGGATCACAAACTTTGATGAGAGGTTTTACACATAAGAAGGAAATTAACACCTTAATGGCACCTTTTAAAGTGTGTAAACGTTCACTGTCGCTTTAAACTCATTGCGCCTCAGCTCTGCATAGTCTGAGAAATGTAAACCTTGGAAAGATGTTTTATATTTGTAGTGTCTTTTTTATATGTATTTTTTAAATGACTCAGACCCCAAGAAAATGTGAAAATGCAGTTGTTTGATTTCTGTTTTAACTGATGAGGGCATTAGTTGTGTGTGGCAGATAACTCAGAATGACTGCACTTCACCAGCTGTTGGTGAGTGGTTTAAAATAGCTATAAAGCCCCTCTCACTGATGTTTTTAATGCCTTATCAGCAGGGGTACATATTTACCAGGGGCACAAATGTCACAAAAGGGCCAAAAATGACCCCAAATGTTTCGAATTTAGGGGTGAGGGGTGTGGGGAATGCCTCCAAATATATATTCTATTCTTGGCTTAATATTATTCTATTCTTGGCCTCTACAGATTTGAGTCTGTCAGATATTTGTATTCACTCAGAGATGAGTGTTGTTGAGCGTGTATACTTAATATGACACATTTTTAATGAAGGAAAAAATCACCTTGGAAGTCCTTAACATGAAGAAAACTCTCAAAAGAAACCCCTCAAAAACTCAAAACAGCAATTAAGTAATTGATGTCAAAATATTCTTTCAGGGTAGGCAGCAGAGAACTGTGTAATGAAACCAGAGGAGACGATCATTCAAAATGTAGCCCATTCTAGCAGAACATTTATTGTGTTTTGAAATCCTGCATAATATTTAAAGATTCAGCTAATATTTGATGCTGATTTGATTTTATAGGAAACAGCTGTAATTCTTGTATTTTGGTTCAAAACAATTATGCTTTTGACAGCACTACAAAGAGGCTTACAGCACATTCAGGCTTCACATTTTGTACATATGTGCATTCCCTGGTAATCAAACCCATGACCTTAGTATTGCTAGCTTCATGCAAAACCTGTCAAGCTACAGGCAAGGAACTTAAATTATTGATTATTGAAAAAAGTAATGGACACTCCATGTGTTTTCATAAGGTAAAAATATGTGCCTGCAGGGGGCAAATATATTAAAAAGTGAATTTCTAACTGTCTTCATCAGTTATGTTTATGTAAATTTTCATTGCATCACCTCTGTTGGCCTACCAGTTGAGAGGGCCTACCAGTTGAGAGTTTCTATAGCTCAACTGATAGCACATAGGCATAGAGTTGGAAATACTAAGGTCATGGGTTCCAATCACAGGGAATGAGTGCACTATTAACATCTGTCTTGAATGCACTGTAAGTTGCTTTAGCTGAAATGTCTGCCAAATGTAAGACATTCTTATTAGAAACCTAACAACACGTACAGTTTGCTCTGGTCTTCAGTGTCAGCACTCAGCACACACACTGATCCTGGACCAGCCAGTAAAAGCTGCAGCCACTCAATAGCACTAATAGCATCACAAATGGCCGTAATCCATCTTCCCTTAGGTTTGCTGTGCTGGTCCGAGTTTGACTGGCAGATGAAGGCCCCATCGGTGTCCTGATCCCCTCGCTAGACTCAGTGTTGGAGTATCAGGGTCCTTGCCAAGCCCTCATCACCCCCCCATCCCCCCTCCCTCCCACCTCCATCCATTTTACACTTAATTAACTCCGTCAGTGGGAAAGGGCAGTCCGATTACAACACAACTCTCAGCAACAGCAGTATCAAATGATTAATATATATTATAGTTGAAGGAGGACAGGAATAAAAGACTTGTGTTGAACGTTTCCCCCAGATAGCCTTCAGCATGTAGCGGGGAAGAATGGAGGCACTTCAGTGGGTCTTGCTGAATTGTGAGAGTACTGAGCAGGTGGGGTTAGGAAAAGGTTAATGTTGCTAAGGAAGAAAACAGAGTGCAGATGGTTACCTGATTGACTGGCTCATGAGTGCCTGGTGACGGAACAGTCAGCAGGGCATCGTTTGGACATAACGACGGTTCAAATCTATTGTTTCGATGTAATTTCGATTTAACACGTTTCCTCTCATATTACAAAGAAGAAAATGAACTCTGCTTTAATTACGGTTTAATTTACACCATAAATCACTGGCCGTAATCTATTATGCCACACGTTATAATTACAATTGCGATCTACCAGAAAAGCTCAGTTAATTGCGAGCATTGTTTTACCAATGGGTGGCCATGGTAACCAAACCACTTACGTTTGCCGTAGTGGACTGTTTATTTGAGAAAGGCATTTTTACATATAATAAACCATCAATCTATCATTTTTACCCCGACACATGACCACATATATTCTGTTCTAGTACAGAGTTTCCACAGGGCAGGCAACATTTTTAGATGATTGGACGGGTGTGCTGACTGACCTCCACAATAACACACTTCAATTACCTGAGGACAGTGATTAAGCCTCACGCTGGTCAGCAAGCCTTTGTCATCAGGGTCAACAGAGTAACAAGTCAACTCAGCCCATATCTCCACCGCTGGAAGAGGAGAGGTGAGAAGAGGAAGAGAGAGAGGAACAGAAGAGGATAACAGAGAAGGGGAGAGTATGCTAACCCATACTAAAATGTGACCTCTGCATTTAACCCATTACTGGTGAGGAGTGAACACACATGGAGCAGTGGGCAACACTGCTGCACCTAGGGAACAACCAAGGATTAGGTGCTTTGCTCAAGGGCACATTAGTTGCTACCTGCCAGTGCTGAACTCAAACCAGCAACCTTCTGCTTACACGCATGACTCACTAACCAGTAAGCCACAACTGTTTGGTTATGGGGGGTGGTTTGGGGAGGAATAGAGAAGGAGAGAAAAGAGAGAGGAGGGAAGAGAAGAAAGGAGAACAGGAGAGTAGGGAAGAGGAGAATAGAGAAGGGCAGAGGAGAGGGGGGGTAAAGAAGGAGAAAAGAGGACAGGAGGGAAAAAAGAGAAGGTGGAGAGTTGGAGAGAGCAGAATAGAGGAAAAGAGAGGAGAGGGACGACTTTGTTACAATGATCTCCCACTGTGAGGTTACAGCTGGGCAGTGATGAGATAACAGCAGCTCCGAATGGACACAAAACGAGCTGGGAAAGGAGAAATACGGAGGGAGAGATGAGGAGACATGCCCACTCTAGGATCTAGGCTGATGGGCCACATCATGAGCCAAATGAAGCGAGTGGCGCGGTGAGATGGGCCGTGCGCCTGCTGTAAAACCAGCAGCATTACAGAGCCAGGCTGACAGAAAACACCAGAGGCCCAAACATCGTCTTTCTCCCCATCTGTCCTTCATTTAAAATTTAAATTCAATTATATTTTTCTTTAATTTTAATTTTCTTTGGGTCTGCATCTCTCTCTCTTGTTCGCTTTCATTCCTGGTGACCTCTGCTTATTGACTGAACTTGACTAAACAGGCCTTGACCACTCTAGAGAACACAAACTTGGTCTTTGGTGATTCTTATTTGAAATAATTAACAAAAGGAATAATAAAGGTACATATGAAAATGCAGGCTGCCAATGCAATTAATCTGCATATTCAGACAGCAAATTAGCTCTGGCCTTCTTGTGGTGTCATTTACATAAGCTTGGGTGGACCCATAGACCAGTCACACAGTACATACCTGTACTGTACTTTGCAAACATTGAGTTTTTTTAAAAAAAACATATTAGCAGCAGCTCCTGGAGGACTGCATGCACGCAAGTCAAGATAAATGAGTACAAAATGCTACTGAAAGATACTGAAAGATAACAGGATTGGCCGATGGCTTCAAACGCTTATGAAGAACTGAAAATGGTTCAGTTAGATTCTGCACCTGATTAGGGGCCACAGAAGGCTTGGAAAGCAACACTGAGGGTGTTAACAACTAGATCTTGTAGGTCTTTCTTGTCAAGGAGCATGAGGGAATTGAGTGAAAACCTGAGATTTAGCTCTACAGTCGTACAAGAGGAGTTAATGCAGCGATGCAATTATCTCATCGAGGCCACTAGCACGCTGAGCGTGCCAAATTCACTCACAATTACACACAGTCATTACACACTGACTGTTACCGCATTCATCTGCTGTAAATTCACATATGGTTCCTTAGAGAACTATGAGGTGTTTACATAGTAGTACAGTAACTCTACCGTGTACAGTAACTCTACCGCGACTCTTCATTGCCGTAACGCTTGCATTTATTTGTAGGAATTTGCTGCCATGACAACAAAGTGCAAAATGATTTTCGGGTGACAATCAAATTTGGAAGGCGTTTGAAAAAGTTGGAAGTGTTATGAATTTATCAATCATTATTCCACCTTTGGCTTCATTAAAGGCTGTTAAAGATAAAAAACTGTTGCATTAAAAGCGAAGGGAGAGTTCATTTATCGACTTCTTTGGGTTTGAAACACCCCATTTGCTAATTAGAACATAAAAAGTTGGAAAGATGTTCAAATTCTTCAATATTTTCCTTTGAATGGCTTCATGGCTTCCAGATTTATCAATGACCTTGATGAGTTCAACGTTCTCCAGAATTGGTGATAATCACAGCAAACTTATTTCATAAATTTATTGGGCTTATCTCCCATACTTGCTTGTTATCAAACTAAAATTATATTTTGCCCTGTCCGACTCATCCCCTGTAATGTTGCCGCAGTCAGGTTTTCTCACATTCTAGCTTTGCCTGACAGTAACCATGGCGATAGCAATGAGAGCAAGACATGATTAAGCTGAAGTATCAGAAGGAGAAGGTAATTAAACACTATGTGAGATATGCTTTGCTTTCCATTTTCTCCTGTCTTTTGGTTGACTTTAGTAGCATATATAGTCACCAAAAGATGCCTTTTCCCTTGGTGTTTATCAAGCAACTATTTCTCTTCACCCTGTTTTTTTATCACCAGCCTTAAAAGCAACTTTGTTGTTGTGGGCCACCTTCCCGTCCCAGGTACGGCTGGCATGTGGTGTTGTTTTGTGTTGCATTTGTTGCGTCTGTATCTGATATTTGGGGGCCTCAGATGTTCTGTTTTTTGGATATGTTTTTCTTGGGCCCTTTGATGTATCTTTTTGATCTGCGCGGCGAGGCAGCCCGCCTCAACTTCTCTTCCACGACTAATGTCCGGCTTAAGATTATTTTATTCGCCTAGAAAAGCCTCCATTTGATGTTCAAAATTTCTATTATGTTTTTGAAAAATCAAAATAAAAACAGAAAATACAAACAACCGAGAAGAAAAACCCGTGCAAGAATGACATGAACAAAGAGATATAGCGCATCTCCAACAGAGCTGAGACTAGACACAAAGAGAAGAGCATTTTCAAAATAAAACAGCTAAAATCGCAAAGACATTCAGATGCTGTAGAATTACTTCTAAGATGAAGAACCGGGTCTGTAGGCAGTTCTGTAAGACGAATGAAGGGCAAAAACAGAAACTACTTCTGACAGCTCACTTGTTCCGTTGTTTTATTGCTGTTTCAAATGTCCTTTTTTACTTTAAGCAGGTTTCGATGTTTCGCTTTTCCTTTGCTTTTTGTTCTGGTTGACATTAAAACTACGTCTGTTACAGAATCCCATTGGAAATAGTTTTTGATGAGGAAATGATACTATCTTTTCTAGGAAAACCTTTTATTTTTATTCTTTTATAAAGTGAGGAAGCTTTGCTTTAAATCTTTCAATGACTTATATACATCTAAAGTCATCTTTCAATGAGAGCTGCTTCTCTTTAAAATGTAATTCGATAAAAATGTACTTCCAATAAACATCTATTTTTGAAGATATTTATGAATTGTTGTACATTTTATTTTATTTTAGTTTCATTATTATTTGTTGTATTAAACTCAAGCAACTTGCATGGGTCCATTTCTTTCGTTTTGTTGTTAAGACTAAAGCAGGTATTTGAAGAATTTAGGTTAAGCTCTTGCAGGTAGTTAATTGAAGTGGCTGCTTATAGAATGTCTCTATTCATGCAAACTTAAATTTGAAATATAGAAAATCGTTGTCTTTTGAAACCGCACAAAGATGCCATTCTATGTCATGTTCTTTGATGTGTAATGGATTTTCGACAGGTTTCTAAGATTGGCCTTCCAAATAATACATTTTTTTTCTTCATCTGCCTTGGCATTGATTTCTCTGGTACATGAAAGGTTCCTCTAACAAAACCCCAGTGTTTGATGCTTTTGTCATCAAGTCCAGGCAGAGCAGAACAGTCAAGATCACGTAAAGGTGCCAAAAAAAGAACTCAAAACACACATTCAGGTCCATAAGAATTCTAGCACTCTTGAATAAAGTTCTCATAAAAATCAAACTTGACATTTCTGGATTTTAGTATGAGTATGTTAGCTTTAAAGATGTTTTAAAACACACACACACACACACACACACATTCATTTAAAAGTTAGCCTCTCATCTCTGCCAATAAAGATAAATGATTTTTATGACATCACTCTTCAACTTCTTGTTGGATTTTCTGACCAATCAAAATCAAATGTGAGGTAAACTAAACACTACTAGCTATTTTAAAAGAGGGAGGAGCCAATTAATATGTCCCATCCTAATGTTCTGTTTTAATGAAGTCCTGGTGTTCCTGTAGCATTGAACTTCAGCAAGGCACTTCAGCAGGTCTTTAAAGTAGCTGAGAAATCACAAAGCACAATTTTTAATGTGGGTCACTGTCGGTGATATAAGTTTAAGTAATTTTCTCTGTTTTAGTTTTGCTTTTCAACGTAGAGATAATCATCAGCACTACAGAATGAAATACATATATGTTAGTGCACAGCATGTATGGAGGATTTTTTATTAAGTTTTAAGGAGCGTGTTTAGCACACAGGTCATGGGTCAGTTAACCAGCAGTTTAGTAATTGTATAATCAATAACCTTCGCGGTACGTTTACTGTATTTTATCCCCATAAATCAGTATGATAGGTCTCAACGTCATTAATATGCTGTTGTGAAGATTAAGGTGCAAATTTGTTTCGCTTTCAGAAAATTCATTGCGGTTTATTGGCATGACAAGATAACAGGGTCTATGCATTGCAGATGCAGAGGAAGGTTAACCAACACCTTTCATGTCTGTCACTTGTGTATTTTAATCTGGCTGTGAATACACAGTTTTCCCTGTCCTGCTGAGCAACTGAGCGTAGATGTTATTGAGTGTTGGACTGAGCAGTAGTTGTTATTTTGTGCAACAGGTTGTCAGCAGATGTCTGGTCTGTATAAGCTGATTGCAGTTTTGTGGTTACTCATGCTTTAAAGAATAGTGGATGTTACTAAGATACAACTTACTCATTTAATAACACCTAGAAAATGGAATTCGTATTATTCGCTTCTTACTTTATTCAAATTTCAACTACTAGATGAAACACTTA
Source organism: Botia almorhae (assembly GCA_036877575.1). Lineage (NCBI taxonomy): Eukaryota > Metazoa > Chordata > Actinopteri > Cypriniformes > Botiidae > Botia > Botia almorhae. The sequence goes on along the minus strand of JAZGTJ010010169.1, from coordinate 6,021 downwards.
AGAATTCAAAATGGCTCATAGTGGGTTTAACGACTACATTTACATTTACGCATTTAGCGAATGCTTTTATCCAAAGTGTATTTATTCACACTGTGAATAAATTGTGAGTTGCATTTAAGGTCCTATGTGTGTTCCCTGGGAATAGGAACAACAAGTGTCTCACAGTCCTCTACAGTTTACATGACACATACAACAATATAATGTATAAATTGTTATAATTTGTTTTTAGGTTATTACGATAATCAATATAATGACTAATATTATAAATACAATTATGCTTGTTGTTTCACTTCCCCTCTCTCAGAAATCACACACACAATATTCTTTGTTAGCCTGTATTGTACAATATTATATATTTTATACTATTATTAAAATCAAGCAACTGTAAAAAAACACCCTTAAATCAAACAGGTTATTTCACAAAATCATAGATTTTTAAATAAAAGGCTTATTAATGACGAGAGTGTGCGTGAGAAGACTTGCATAATTTTGTGATGTTTGGTCAAACCGGAGGGGTTTTATTCATCATCTAAACACAGTCGAAATAGCTTCTGCTAAATGAATAAATGTACATTTCTGTATTTATTCTTAACGCTAGTAAGTGCCGATTAAAGACTTACTTTTTATAAAGGCAGTCGTCAAAGGCAGTGATGTCTTTACAGTGCGAGTTGCTAAGGCAGAAACTCACAAGTCAAAAGCTTTTAAAGTGCCGTTTGCAGAAATTTCAATAAGAAACGCAGGTGTGCCAGAGAATGGAAATCAAATCCAGTTATATGTAAACATGTATAATGCACATTCACACTTAACTGTTAAAGATTCGTCAGCTATGAAAATATATTGGGTACAGTTTGCTTTTTGACACTAGCATTGTTCTGTTTTTACAGTAGTTTGTGCACACATTGTTATTTATTTATTTTTGCCTGTGAGAAATAGGCTGCATTTTAGTCTAAATGCCTTTCATTATTTATTAAATTAAATTTGGGTACTCCCAATTATCATCACGCGTACCCCAGCTTGGAAATCAATGCTTTACATGAATGCAAACGTTTTATATATGTGGTTTGAACTACAAAAATTAAAACTTGATAATATCTGCATTAATATCTATCTAATGATTTCATTATAATAATAATGTAGCCACTTCCCACCTAATTTAAACAATCAGTGTTGAACTTAAGTGGATTAATTCTACTAAAAATGGTTTAAAGAACATCATGAAAAGTATGCATATTTTTATTTGAATCCGCAGCCTAAAAAAAAATTACAGTTACAATCCATGACCTTGTATCTGACTTGTTATTCCCATAATCACCTGAGACTGTTTAACATGTGATAAAGAGTCAAACCTCAATAGTCTTTCCTCAAGGGAAAAGGGATTTACCCCACATACGCTGCCATGTCATCCCCCACTGACCACAGACATCTGGTTCCTCGGCAGAGTGGTGGCAGGAGCCCTCACTCAGATAAAGTGGGTCTATGTGTGTGTGTGTTGGTGTCTGAGTGCAGAAAGAGCAAGTTTCCTCTGGGGGCACAGCGTTCAGACCCATTGGATCAGGGTCATGTTGACTGTGAGGTTTGGGCTAAGACCCAATGGAGTCTCCCCGAGTCCCAGATGTGTCAGAACAGCCACTGTTATCATTTAACAGGTTGACCATCTGAAAATTTCTGCAGCTACTGAGCAGTCTATTTCAGGGTCATTTCTGAGCTGCTATGATATACCGGTAGGCAATTCAGTAGAGCAATTTTATTCCAGTTTCAACTTCTAGTTCTATCATATTCCTCACTGTCTCAGTTTCTTCACTTTTTCACAGTTCAGGTATGGCAGTTCGAGTAGGTTCAATCCATCTGAGGCTGTAGTGGACGGTTGAGATCTTGGTGATGTCAGTCACCAGGCAGGATCAGCGCGACGTACAATTTCATATAGCGTTTATTAAAAAGAGACAAGTGATGGATGTAAGCCATAGGCAAATGTGTCATTTGTTCAACTCACATCATGGTCTCTCAGGTTTTACCGTGACCTGAGAGTGACATGGTAATTTTTGGACACGCAGGCTCATAAACCGCAGGCCTTACTTGTCAAAGGTTTACATCCCTTATTGAATTTTCCAGACTGTGGATCAGACAATGGAAAAAACTCTCGACTTTGCACTTCTGAAGAGTTTCAATATACATAAGCAACCATTTTAGGTTGTTACAACATTTCCCTAATGTTTCCCTCAAGTACAAAACAAAAAAGTTATTTTGTTTGTATTTTGTTCTTTTTTTATCAAATTTTATTTTGAAAGTTCTAGGAACATCCAGTTTATAGTATTAACGTTATTAAACAACATTCTACTAATGTTAGTCCAAGAATTGTTTTGATAATGCATACATGCATAAATGCAAATGATAACATTCAAAGAACTTTAACAGAACATTAGCCAATGTTCTGAGAATGTTTCTTGATCAGCTAGGATACTGATGAATATCTGTGAAGCATATAAATACGCTTCTCTATATTTTTCATTCAGAGTGCTTTTATTTAAAACTCAATGTTTGGTGATTGATTGACAGGTGAGTAGGTGGTCCTTCACTGTTCTAGGACGTGTCAGGGCCAGTTACATAAACAGCTGTTAATCTAAGACAGTGTCAATTAGTCTGAATAACTGAAGATGTCAGTGAAAGTGTGTTGCATAAAACAACTTTACAAAGACAGTTCACTTCACAATGTCAGTTTTTCTCTGCTGTAAACATGTAGAATAAAGTAAAGTCAGCTGAGGGGAATTACTACATTTTCATGCATCTGACTAAAACAGTTACATTTTCTATGACTAACTTGTATGACTGATCCAATTTATGCCACCAGCCGCAGGGCTAAAAACAGTTTACACCTTTATGTAGTAAATAAAGCATTTTTGTCATTTGCATTCTGTTTTTTATTTTTAATGCCTAATTTTTAAAAGCTTTTTGTATCTGTCTTATTGTCTTTTCTAGTACATCTTTCTATCTACTCTGTGGTTTTATCTGTACTGACCATTCAAACTCTCATCAAAGAGGTTTAATGGCACATTATTACTTTGATTAAACCCTCCACAATCATCAAACCCTTATTGGATAGCAGTATTCATTCAAACAATCCTTTTAGAAGAAACCACGCTGGAGGTGCATCCCCATTGGATGCCTTTTCCCCGAGTCCAACTCTGATTGGTGCATAACCAACTTCACTCTGCGTGTGCATTGGATTGGCAGAATGAGTATGAATTAGAGTGCTCTCTGGTACTATTCCCTTTGTGATCCGCCTGCATTCTAATTACCATTCCGGTCTGGCAGTGAAAAGCACTGACCTCAACTTAAGCAGCAAATCGAAATAGAATCCACACTGCACGGTTCTGTTCGGTGGCAGCTCGACACTGCAGCTCGCTATCTCTCTCTGTCTCTTTCTTCCTCCTTTCCTTGCTCTCTTTATCTTCTTTTTCGCATCCTCCATTCCTTCCTTCTCTATGATGATGGTTACCTCGCTCGCTCCCTATACACCCCTCTGTCTCTTTCAACCTTTCCTTTTTCTCTCTTTCTCTCCCCCCACACTTCTCTAAGTCTTTCCGATTTGCTCCTACAGAAGAGCATTATTGTGCACTCTGTGTATTAAAATAGGGAATGTGAGCGAAAGAGCAGTGAAAAGAACAGCGTACTCCCCCATTCTCTCTAGCAGGGACAGATAGACTGGTGACTTTGTCGGGGAAATAAAGGTGGATAAGAAGTGTTGTTGATCATCCCCCTTCCCCCTCATCGCGTTCCTCACGACCCTGACTCGGCGCTCCAATGCTAATAAACAGAGTTCACTAAAGGCAGGTCAAACCAAATAGTCTGTTATTTGGCCGAGCGCTTGGGAAACCTCAGCGAGAGGGGGGGACTCGTTCTACAAATTTTCTTAGGTTACCTTTTTCTCATTGGTTTGTGTTTACATTGCGTTGTCACAGGCAGGATTCTATTTGTTAATCTGCTGCTTTGCTAGTAGAGTGGCTCAACCTCATCTGATAAAACAGACATCAGCTTTAGCGACTTAAGGTGTCGCGTTTCTTAACAAAAATAGCCCCCGTGCTGCTATTGGATGACAGTATGTGAGTGGATATCTTGATGCAACTCAGGCACTTAAGTGTGGATTTGGTGGAATTGATCTTTAAGCCTTTCTGGTGGTAATACCAGCAAACAAGTGTCTCAGTAACAATTCAGATGCACAGACAAATGTTACTGATTGTTTGTTATTGATTGTTCGGTTGCATTCAAAAAGAAAGCCTGTCTTTTAAAACCTTTATGGAGTTGGAAGCTGCTTTCAACCAAAGCAACATACAGTGTGTTCTACAGTTTAATACATGTGTTCCCTCAGATTCAAACCCAACCTTTGTGTTGCTAGCACCATGCTTTACCTCTGACCTACATGAGCGCCTGTGCCACAGGCATGACTCTGATGCTTACAAATGCGAAGTAGGCAGTTCTCTAGGCATTTACACAAAATGTCAGTATTTTGTACAACCATATATTTAAATACGTACATTTTAGTACGTATTCAGAATTAATTGGTTCATTATGGCATGTCATACAGTTTCTGCCTTTTATTTCCTTTAGTTCTTTTGTCTAGACAGCATTGAAATTAAATGTAGAGCAAATAAGGGAAGCTGGTTTTCTCCTGAGAACAAGACTCTCACACATCACCTCAAGAGCTTCAGAAGAGACCTCAGTTGTCACAAACTGTGCTCGGATTTGCCCAAAATACCCTCAATACAAACTAAACACCAACATTACTCACCAAAATACTCCCAAAACCAAATAATCGAAGCTGTTTCATTATTCACATTAATTTTTTACTATATGTCAACATATAGTATTTACAACTATTTTTATTTTGCCTAAGAACGTTTAGGAGAAACATCTGAAACAAACCCAGCTAACAATTTTATGTTGTAAAAATGTTTCCATAATGTTTTCATTAAGTAACAAAAACATTAAAAATACTGTTTTGAAAGTTGTGGGAAAGTTCCAGACATCCAGTTTTTAGACATTGTATTAACATTATTTCTTGGTTCTAATATATTAATAATATAGGCGCCGCTAAGGGGGGGAAAGTTAGGACAATTTTAAGGGCCCACGCCCTTTAGGGGCCCCCAGAGATTTGCTTTATTAGTAAAAACACTACTAGGGGGGTCCAATCTCATATTTTGTCATAGGGCCCAAAATTGCGAGGGGCGCCCCTGAATATATATTGGTTATATATAATTATTTTACATAACTGTGAGCTCTATTTGTCTCCTGAGCTAAACTTTGAGCAATATTTTTTTTATCTGGGTTGCGCTTTGCATGCATATTTATGAACAACATCCCTCTTTAAGTCCATCAATAATGAAAGTCTACTAATATGCAGAAAATATTATCTGTAACAAATCATAATAGTTGAGGGGGGTTTCATCTGGAGTCATGCATTTCTTCACTGACCTCATTTATGTCACTTCCACAGTCCCAGTAGACTAAGTAGCTGAGAAAAGGAGTCTTTGCTTCGGCTTTCTGTTTTTAGATGACTAAATTCATGACATTGTGTTACAATGAAAAGCTTGTCATTACTCTTTTCTTTACCCCACTCAAAACTGAGGGTTGTTGGAGGGGATATAGCCTAATTCTCTCTCTCTCTTTCTCTCTATCTCATCGTACCCTACCTCAATCATTTTAAGAGACCGAGAGGTTCTCTTCTGTCTGAATCAATTATTGAATTGCCGCCTCTTGAAAAGCGTCCAACCCTAGGAGGTATAAATCTGAAACAATCTGGGCCATTACAAGATTATACTCAAACCTGATGTATTGTGACCCTACAAGCACTCGCTCACACACACACGCACACACACACACGCACACACACACACGCACACACACACATATTTACTTATCTATCTAAATGGGGACATTCCATAGACTTCTATTGTTTCTATACCCAGCTAGTTATAAACAATATAACCTAACCCACATTCTAACCCTAACAGAAAATTTTCTTAATTT
>JAZGTJ010010168.1:0-18440 GCA_036877575.1 Botia almorhae | reverse complement strand
AGAAAGCATTTCATTAGTGCCCTTGAGGAGTCAAAAGCTTAAAGTAATCCCTACAGTGCAAACAAATCCTATAGTAAGTGCCACTAAGCAGCTAAAGGGTATCTTAAGTCGAGACACCTGAGGGCGTGGCATCAAATCACGAACCGAGCGCATGTGATTGCATTACTTGTCCACTAGAGAGCAGAGTGGGTTACTTCTTTACCCGAGTTCGAAATATAGGACGTACTTACACTGTAAAATATGTAAAAACATGTATAATAACAACAGGGTTTTTCCTCTGTCACAGATTTTTACTTTGCACAAGCTTATATTTTGTAAATTACCCAGCAGTACTATTTATATTCCAGGCAATAAATACATTCTCTTCTTTTGCAAACCACATCCAGACGATCAAATACGTGTGTAGTCACAGATACCGTAGGGTTGATCCTTCACTCCTTAAGCGGTTCTTACAAAACACTCTCACAATACATCTGAGACACGTCATACACACTGGGCTATAAACTTCACTGAGTCCAAGTGTCAACAACATTGACCAGCAGATGGACAGTATCAATGACACAAATATTATAAAGCAAGGATTTGTTATCAAAAGTACAAAATTCCAACCACAATGTATTCATTTAAAAGAGTCACAGATCGGTTATCACACTTATTTCTCTGTATGTGTTGCCTGTAATGTTTAAAAATGAATGTGTCGGTTTATCAATGTTAAAATACTTTCATCTATCTCTGCTCAGTCTGAAGAAACAGCTGCAAATGTATATGTATTCATTTGTCATCAGAACACTGTCCATAGGTACAGGGGGAAATATAGCAGTGATCTGAGCCAGTCACATGACCTGTAAATATCATGGGATTAATCACTCTGCAACCACAGGACAATTATGTGATGACATCACTGGTTAGCTGCCCACAAACCACTTCCAAAGGTGTGAGGTAAAAGTAAGCAAACAGGGGCTAATGGAGCAATGGCCACAGTCGCTCTGAGTCTGTCAGTTCACTCATCTTGGCAATGACTCTGGGCATTTTATATATATACTGTATATATATATATATATATATTAGACGCATACAGTACTGTTCTACTGTGATTAAATGAAGAAAGACTAGAAACTGTTGGTCAAAATTGTTTTAGTATCATTTTAAATCCACAAAATATCTGGCAACAATGGTATTATACATTTGCAATGCCTGAATCAGGCTATTTGCTCTGTCTTCCTCTCCTACACTTACCAAATTATTAATTTTTCTACTGGTTTCTGTCTCTGCTATGGCCCTGCGGCTCTGCAGTTTAAGTACTTAAATATTTCTCTGTATTTTAATGAGCTTCTCATCTGAAAACTAATACCAGCCAAAGCGTTCATGGCAGACCACTGACATCAGCCCATAATTAACTTTGCAAGCAGCTTAAACCCCTCAGTTAACCCCCTCTTGATGCTAACAGAGAAAGATCAAATCATCTGTTAAACAGTTTTTCATAGATAGATATTTGGAAGACTAATTCCTTTATTAACCTTATCCATTGCAAATTAATGACATTTGACCTGATGCGACTCGAGTGAAAATCAAGCTTTGGATCTTAGCTCAAACCAGATTTAAATCTATTTTAATTCATGTAGAGAAGATAAATAATAACCAGATAAGATATTTGGATTAAAATATGCTGTTTTTTCATTTCTGAGAGCTTTCAGATCTTGACATCAGTGAAGTAAACGCTATAACATGTTTTTCTGCTGTAAACTGTTTTTCATGCTGTGCTCTTAAACCTGAATCTCAGTGCTGGCTGTCTGTGGTTTGTGTCATTTCAGCAAACGCACATGAAGGCTTTCACCTCCTGTGCCTCAAACACTATTATTTATGTAATTGTGCATCGTGTATTGATTGGAAGGAATCGATAGCAAGCACACGCTCAGCATACAGAGTGACGGCTGCACAGATCTCTCATGGTCGTCTGGAATAACTGTGGCTCAGAGTGAGATGTTTAAAGTTCACAGGGTTCAATAAATTATATTTCAGAGCAGATGAAATGACATACTGTTAAATCAGCTGTGTTGCGTATGCAGCCAGTGTTTCTAATCCAGCATCTGAGTTACGCATCTGACCCATTGCAGTCTGACCACAGCTGGATTATGTGCAGCCACGCTGCTGCACAGCCACATCGGTTTGAACAGCTGTGATTTACTGCAATTTTGTTGCTAAGAGTTTTGTCTTCAATGAAGAGTTCAATCTGACGCCCCCCTCACTCACAGTTTCTACCCAATCAAATATATTCTAGAGCTTTGGCATCTAGAAAGACACCAAACACTTAGAGATTGCCATTGTTTTTAATGCCTTGTAAGTTTGTTGAGAGACACAGGAAGAGAGATATAACATTTATGTAAATGACAGTTTAGATCATTTCAAACTAAAGAGTTTGATTTGAATGTTTGAGTCATATTCATGAATGTGACATTTGATTGTTTGGTATCTTGATGAAGCTGACCACAGTTTCACACATTGTTGAGATGTCTTTTAGAGACAGACATGAGATTGAGGTGAGCGATTAAGTCTTTCTGACATTATAAAAATCTGGGAAATCTCGGTCTTCCTCTTTCATCTCATTTCTGTCTAGGAGAAACAACTGAGACATTACGGCAATCTAGCTCGTTTCAGATTGTTCTTTAATATTTACAGTTGGATATGTGAGTATGAGGACAGCCGACGTTCAGTGTGTGTTCCTTTCATATCCCCTTAGGTTTAAAGTAACTTATAGTTCGGGGTGCTAATTGCTGCTGGCAGAAGAAGCCTTGTAACTTCACAGAAAATCAATATCGGTCACTAGAGAGAGAAACAGAGAGATTAAAAACACACACAGGCCACAAAAAGCCTGAAAATAAATGACCTGCTGAGTCTTTTCACGGCCAGCTCTGCCGGTCATCTCCTCATAATCTCAGCAATGTAGAGAAACACAATCCTATTACTAACAGCTGCATTGAAATGATTCCTGCGCTGGGTTCAAAAGCTCACTCAGAGGGCATACAGCACTTCTGCCTGTGACTTCAAACATGCTGCTGTAATCCTCGTTTAGGAAATGACCCTGAATAGCTAAAAGAGAAAAGAGAAAATCAATATCTGTGAGTACCGCCAGACAGCTTCTGAACCACAAACGTACGGATGAGAGAGGAAACAAAGGCTGAGAGGGGCGTTTGAAAAACAGCCTTTGAACAACCCCAGCAAGACGCAGCCGAACACAAATCTGATGGAGCATTTTGCTTTCATTTTGTCTCTCGGGCTTGTTTTGATGAAGGACATCAGACAAACAACACAATCATTTTACAGACCGTCATCAAGAGCAAATATAAACGCCTAATCATTACAATATCCAATCAGAGCACTGTGACAATCATGACATCAGAGTATAGTTGAAAACAGCATCACCAGGCAAACACAATGATCGGTGTCATTAGCAGTTCCCACATCAGTGGAACTGACACTTAAAGCCTGTGTTGTCCTATTACCTGCTTCTAAATTCTGTTTATCCCCAGTTCATGCCAAACATTAGATGCTTTACGATGTCTGTACCACCCAAATGAAGCTATAAATCTGAAGGCACGATAGCTTTATTGTCCGACTGCAGCATCATAGCAACAGTGCATCGGTTCATTTTTTGGGCTATGACACACATTTATTGGAGTGGGGTAACGGGGCTGACAGCTTGCAGTGAAATGTTATTCAGTGTTGCAAATGTGAATTAGTGCAGCAGAATGGATGCATCTCATCAGCCCGTGGTGCTACAGACGTCTCAGCTGTGCACTTTAAGATGTTTCTCCTCCAAACACGATTCATTATGCATGCTCAGTCAACAGCCGTGGCCATCAAGCATTTTCAAATGCTAATTGTTGCAGTTTAGTTCCAGCAAGTCTGTTCAGTGTGACAGGAAGAGTGTTACGTGTGCTGTTTTCTGTTCCATTATTTTCTTGGTTATTTCCTGTTTGATCTAGTTTTCCCTCATTAGTTGCGTTCATTTCACCTGTTGTCAGTCAATTAACCTGTTAGTTCTTTGGTTGCTCCAGTATTTACAGTGTGTGTTTTCTGAGTTCATTTGTTCTGTCAATGTAAGAGTGTATTGTTTAATTTCTCCCTGTGGTCCTGGGGGAGTTTATGTGAATGAAAGACTATGTTTTCCTTGTTTTTATGAGGTCTCTACTGTGTTACTCCGATGTGTTACTAGTCTGTCTGGAACAGGGAGATTTGGGTTTGAGAACTGGGATGTTTTTTACATCTTGTGTGCTGGATGGTGTAAAGGGGAATTTTTGAGAAGAGGGTGCTGGTGAACACGACTCATCATTCATCATCAGCCCTGCTGAGGAAGACACTGTCACCAGCCACTCTCCAACACAACCAGAGACCAGCTATCAATGCACCTGATGACCCTCTCTTCATTGTTCTTTCTCTTCTACTGTTGATCTTCTTTACAAGATAATACTCTTCATATATCCTGTTTAAAGTTTATTGTCTGTAACTTACCATTTCATGCATCTTCATTCTAACCATTTATTTGTGTTTTCATTCAGTAATGTTAATCGTTTCAACTTTGTACTAACTAGTTTTGATTCTTTGTTGAAGTCTACTGTACTGAAATGCAATATAGTCATTATAGCAATGCTCTCCCACATTTAGCATCCTACCTGCACTTATTTCTGTTGTTGGTATAAATAGCAGAAGGGTGGAAGCTCACAAAATACAGTTTTATACTATCTTGCTGTTAACATTTTTCTAGTCGTTTTGGCATTCCTAGAGCTTGAACCGCTGTCATGAAGCCACTCTTAAAGCTGCATTCATTTCACCTGTTGTCAATTAACCTGTTAGTTCCTCGTATTTATAGCCCTGTGTTTCCTGAGTTCATTTGTGCTGTCAACATAAAGGGGTGTTGTTTCAGTTCTCCCAATTGTCCTGCATTTTTGTGAATTAGAGACTGTTTTTGTTAATTCCTCGTCTTTATGAACTCTCTACACAACCATCCATGACAGCTACGACTAACTAATTCAGATGCTGTTGTGGGGCTTTGCTCTTTTATTGGCTGAAATTTTGGTCAAGAGCAATCTTTAAGGTTATGAAATACATAACAAAGCAAACTAAGAAATAAGAAGACAAAGTATTTCTTCCCTGTGTTCTGTTAATTAAATAATAAAAACAGTCTCTGTGGACCTAAAATGGCGTTTCTAAAAAGGTCCCCACTGTTCTGTAAACACTTGCTTATGGGGTACTTTATAATGGAATGTATTTTTGGATATTTCTCTCCTCTGTTCTTTCTGAACATTTACACAAAACATCCAGTGGCGCCTCTGTGGTGAATCACTAAACGGGACAAACAGTTGTTCACACACAATGTTGATTAGATCTCACTTTGGCACAGAGAAAAGAGAGCAACACTCAGGAGGATGGGGAGAGATCACTTGGATCATGTTGCTATGACAACGGGGGGAGTGTCGGGTGCGAGAGTGATTAAGGAGACGTGCGGGGCCACATTTAGGCAATGAGCGAAAGCAAAGCACAAATGTGTCCATTAAGATGTGCTGACCAGCAATCCTGATCACAACCATCTCCTGATGTCTGCAAAATTGACTTTTTTGTCCATGTATAATGCAATTTTATACTTTTCATTAGAACTTTCTAGGTGAAATAATGGTGGGGGGGAGGCATGTTATGCAACACCTGTTTAAGTACTGTTGCCACAACATGTCAGAGCCCACGCGCTGCACACCAGTCCACATCTCAAACATTCTGTGTACATTTAATGTGATAGTGTGCTGATATGCAATGTGAGCAGGAGATCAGATGTGACTGGTAGATGAAGTTATTGCATAATTCTATAGACAACGTTGAATTATATAACCAATTATTTCAACTGACAACTGACTTTACCCTAATAAAAATAATGGCACTAAAACGGGTTCAATTGTGATGCCACAGAAGAAACATTTTTGGTTCCCTAAAGAACCTTTAAAAGAACCATTTTTTCTTTAGAACTTCTTGGCCCAGCAAAGGAACCTTTAGGAACCTTTATCTAGAATGTAGAATTCACCTGCTGTCCCTGAGGGGACATGAGCGTTGTCTCCGAGCTCTCTAAAGATATTAGCCAAACGATTCTGCGGGCTCATCATATCAGCACAGGAAAGACTTGCTGACCACAGAGAGCTCACGAACCAACACATACACCCACTCCAGTACCACCCATACAGAAGCCATCTGCTAACATTGCGTGGGATTGTATAATAGGTAACAAACATACACCCGGTATCAGGAGATTTCTTCCACAGACGTAGAAACATATTCCTAGTCTTTGCTTGTTAAAGAATAAGCGTCAAAGGACACTTCATAGTAAACATACTAAAATAATAAGTTCATGACAACAGATTGATTGGTGTAGCTTGACATTTTAGCTAGAGAGAGCCAGACCAGATTTAGTGATACATTTGGCTAGAAACGACAAACCTACTCGATATTTTAAAATGTCTCTGTGGAAAACTTGAGGCTGTGCCTATACAGAAATGTAATATATGACATTTTCCTATATTGAGAGCGATATTACCATACCATACGTGTGTGTGACTCATGTATTAGTCAATTAGTGATGTATTAGTTATATATATCACAAATATGTAACATATATATGTGAAATTATATATATATAAATAAATTTGACATTTATATGGGTAATAAATTTCAGCTGGGGGAGGGGCATCTCCCCAGTTTTCTAATCCCCTGTAAAAGCTCCTATAAAGCCAGACCATTAGACCTGTGATAAAGTGCTTAGACAACTCGAACAGAACTTGTGATTTATCAAGTTCGGCTCCAGGAATCCTTAACAGGGAACTGGAGAATAATAAAGAGGTGCTGATGAGGAATATAATGAGAAGACGAGCAAATTACAACAAAGGTATTTGAAGAAAATAAATACTCGGAGAAAAACAAAGCACTAATCTGAAACTGAAGTCATTAAACTGAAACTGATTGCTCATCAGTCTCTATTGAAACCTGCCAGGAAAGACTTTTTAAAGTCAGCGCTTTGTGACGTCTTGATTGTGGCTGCACAGCGGCCGCTCACGAGCGTCGCATTTAATCCCGACCATGCAGGTGACATGCATTATATTGATGGAGGAGAGGGTCCCTCTGTTTCAGTCTGCTTTTGATGTAATGCAGCTGGCAGCTGCTTCTGGTTTCAGACATGGCTGTGTTCTATTATACATGAGCGGAACACATTAACACTATGAACAATGACAGCTCAATCCATAACAGAGCATGTTGAGCTAGAACCAAATGATCCGGTTTTAGCTCACCAGACCTCAGAGAGCTCGGCAGTCATTTTTGCCTTTTTGTGTTCATAAACAGAGAATGAAATGGACACAGAAGATCTGTGAATGCTTAACATACTTTCTAAAATGGTTTGTTTTTTGATTTATATATATAATATATATATATATATATATATGTGGCCCGATTACACATTTGGGACAGTCTGTCTTTACGCACGGCTGAACTGTGTTCTCAGGTATATTTTTACATGTAAAAATTGGGGCAAGTTGTTAGAAGTTTACGCGGTTTATTACTCACAATATGTGGTCAAAACTAGCAGAAATGTATAAAAGCCAAAAATAAAAGTGTTTGAAATGTGAATCCGTACAGTATGTGTATGATATGTTTAAAATGAAAATGACCAGAGAGAAACAGAAGTCAAAGAGAGCACCACCGAGCCCTTTTCTCCTCCGTGTTAGATAAGGTTCACATTTGTACTGTTTTTTGTTTGAAGCTGAGGAATTTGATATATGGATTTTTTTTGCATTAAACGTTTTTCTACACTATAGTTGACCAAACATTGAAAATGGAAAATAAAGGAAGGGCACCTTCAAAAACACTCAGATCTTTCTTTCTTTCTTTCCTGAGATCTGGCTTATCATGAAAACTCAATTATATTCGAAGCTCTGACTGTATGACCCACACCACTTAAACACCCATCCAGGTGCAAACAGCCTGTCTGGAGCTTTTCTTCATGCACTGAGCAGTCCGAGAGGATGGCAGTGTTGAACTGCACATGTTGTTTACACTTCAGAGTATTGCAGCTGAAAGTTTCCTTCACGCTACAATCTGTTCACAGAACACAAATGAAAATGGACCTTTCTGTTGAGAACTTCATAAACTTCATAATTGGCTTTTTTGCAAGGCACCTCAAATATAATTTATATATATATTTATATATGTGTGTGTTTTTCACCTTTGACCTTTCAGCATGTCTTTTTTACATCAAATTTCTTTTAACACAACGTGTGCTACTTTAATATTCAGATAAACTGAAGAATGTATAATCATATCATGTTTTATTAATTGGATGTTTAGAGTCATTGTTTCCTAATGAATTTTTAAGGTTTACGCTGTGCATCAAATTTGATCGACTCACAGGCCGATACGGTTTCGTAGAACAACAGAATGATGGACGGACAGAGTGAGATAACTTTAAACTATGTGCTTCATTCACCTTGCTAAACATTTGACCAATAGCTCTTTACCAAAAACGCCAGTTACGGTATGTGTCTAGTCGGCGGTTTAATTCTAAACAGATTCATGCTGAGACAAAAACATCAGTTAAAACTTGGTTTCGTTGAAATTCTATGTTTGCACTTTTAAACTGTTGATATCTCCGAGGCATTTCCTAACTGTACTGCAGGGGCATGTCATATTCACTTACACAACGCTTTATGATCAATCATAACCACACTGCAAAGTCTCTGCAGGCAAATCAAAGCTAAACACAGTTTAATAAATTCAGTTCTGTTTGTGTTTAGCCTCTCTTTGATCCATAAAGACTGACGTATTATAGCTGTCTTCCTCTGAATCTGTTTTACGACTCTGAGTGTTGTTTCTATGAGACCCCTGTGAGATGATGGGGGGTCTGTACCTCTGCAGGCTAGCTGCTGCGCTTAGCTTGTTTAACAGCTTCCAGGCTTTACTGCGCTCCAGTGAGCTGTTTCTTAGATTTAAAACTGACAGGCTTGTTCTCACCCACCACTGTCTGAAAAAACAAGTGGATATGAGCATAAATTCATGATTTGAGATTAAATTTGAGATTATGACCTCTGTGTGGAGTCTTCTGATCTCCTGATAGACAGTTGGCTACGTGGTCAGATTAGTTCATGGTGTATTTGACCCAAGGCATGCTGGGATAAGCTTCAATCACAAGGAGATGTAATCGGCTGGGCCCCTGTCTGGTTCTGCTGGGCCACCTGCATGACCAGTGCCCGCTGTTGGCAAGTTTGGACACAAGAGACAAGTGTTGGGAAAGCAGTTTGAAACATTTTGTACAAAGTAACAAAAAGTAAATATTAATAATTGCTAAACATACTGATAAGTCCAGCTAACTTTACCTCCCTTAATGTATGCCTGGGTCAAAAATGACACAGGTAGCAGTTATATGTGTACAAATTTTTTACAACTACTTGTATTTGAGTTGATGATACCGGATGTAATATTTCAATATGCCTCACAATGCAGGCACACGCATGCAAGTCAAAAATATTTGGATCAAATATTTATTACTAACAACCTTTAAACATAATCAACACAGGAAACACACTTTTTGACCAATGTGTACATGTGTTTTAAGACAATTTCCTTTTAATTAAAAACAGCAAACAATACAAAACGAGACGATGCTGGAATATCACATAAACTGAATGCCAACATGTGCATCTGAAGGTGTAAGGTTTCTAAAATAATTGATGCTAATGCCAAAATCAAGCTCTTGACCTAACCAACAGCTCATTGGGAGAAGTTTTAATAATCTGCTCTTTAGCCGGTTGCCAGGGTCTCCATCGCATCAGCTGCAGTGCACTGTGGGTAAGGAAAGAAACTGAAGTGAGGTGCTTGTTTGGTTAGTGGATTGGGGACAGACAGATGGTCCCCACAGTCAGATCTGGACTGCCATCCTCATCTTCTTGGCAGAAAACCTGACAGACTATGACTCAAATCTCTGGGCTGTTGGAACTGCATGTATGCGCTCAGTTAACGGAAGGTTTAAATGACTAATTTAGATTTGCAATTAAAATTGGAGATCCTGTGAATGAGCAGTCACTGTTAAAGACCTACATCTTTGAGGGCCTGTTAGTCATTCTTAAATGTAACAAGTTCACTACTTGTAATTCTCAGCGAGCAAAAGTCTGAACATACGGAGATGTTCTCAGCCCTCATCTTTTAGGTCCTGGAGAAATAGTTTAATGGAGACAAAGATCTTTTTAAATATTGTTACATTGAGTCATTTTACTACTAAGAACTGGAAACGCAGCCCAGCTGGAACTCACATAAGTGGTGGAACAGAAGGATCTGTCTCTGATCTTGACTTAAACAGGTTAGACTTAGTTTTCTTTACGCTTAGCAAATGCTGAGATATCCCAGCTATCACACAAGGAATTGATTATGCACATGAGTGTGATATTGTGCAGATGTATAATGATTGAATTATCACGACTGGCGCTAATTGCTTTTTAGGTGAAACTAACTGTATGAGCAAAAATAATCTACTTTTTATGTTTTTATATGTGACGAGCAGGAAGAAGAGATTAAAGAAGCAAATGTTGTTAGCAGGAGGAGAGAGATTTCAAACTCAACAGCTTTCAAAAGATCTGCAGTACACATCACACTCTGAATGTCTGTCTCACACAATGACACAAAAAGGTGTCAAAAAACATGTTTATATAACAACGATTCAGAAACGAACAGGACTCTTCAAACCACAAAGCAAAGAAACAATTTTTGATGGTGGCGTGGGACAATTTATGACAAGCTCACTGTCACAATATTACAAAAACAAAAACTAGCTTTTGTGTGATGCTATCGATACTGGGCTTTTATAACAGCGTAAAATAGAAACAAAGATGCTTTAAAAAAGCGCAAGTCGAATCTGCTTTCCCTGGAGACATCACATTTATCTGCTCGTTCTAGTATCTGTTCAAAGTAGAACAGTACAAGACTATAAACACTGAAAACGGCCCTACACATACAACCTGATGTATCACCAAGCCAACACAACATATTATAAAAACAAAATGTATGCACATCAACCAGAACTGTTACCAAACAAACACACACATTCCTGTCCTATGTGTTGTGTGTGTGTGATCCCACATCAAAGGCTCAGTTGCTTCCTGTTGAAAGGGTGTCAGAGAGGCTTCTTCCTCTAATGAGACTGTACAACAGGCAGAGGACTGAATGCTCTTGATTAGGATAAGGGAGATAATAAGAGGTCTTGATGCTTGTCACAGCATGATTTTAATTCACACTTCTATTTTTGACAATCACTTCAGATGCCAGTTGGACGCCTATTGTCACAGAACTGGATGATTTTATGTAATTTGTGTCTAACTGGAAGATTTCTTTGAGCCCCTACACCACGTCCCCTCACGCGGTCATGATTTGAACTCGAGCGAGACGCTTGACTGCAGGTTGTTCAATTGGATGGTCTGTGACACGCTAATGTAAAATCGGTCCGCGACATGACAAGTAACCAGGCAACAAAGGAAAAATCTTCAATAATGGAACACGGCTCTTGTGCAAACTGAGATCTCTCCAGCGGAATGTTATAAGATGAGCGAGGCGGGTGAAAAGATACAGGAAATTGATGTGTTAGAAAGCCGGGTGTCCTGAAACGCTACAAATGAAAGTGGCTGATGTCGAATCACTGTTCTGCAGAAGCATCAATCAATGTCCAATCTCAAAAAAATGAGTGTTCCTCTGTGCTCCACACAGCTGTGATGAATCTCCAGGTCTGACATTATGTTACTCAAAGCTTTAATTTGACTCTTAATTCTCCCTTCCACAAACACGTTTGAAGGCAATAAGGCTTTGTGTGTTAACATATGGTTTAATTCTGTTTGACTTTCTCTTTTTCAAAAGAAAAGGCAGACGATTATGCCATCGCTTAAAACAGACGCGGAGGTATTAAGAAGGGAAATGCATCGTGCAGTTCCACTGATCTCAAAATCAAAAAGAACAAGAGACAGGCTAAAAAGTGGGACATCTCCCCAAGCTTGTCTACAGCGTCCCACGAGCTTCATTTTGTCTAAGCCTGAAGTTCTTTTTGTGCATTCATTTATAAGCCTGGTGCAAGTGTTTGCAATGGAGACAAATAATTTGCAGGGTAGGGTACTGAAGTACAGTAATCTCCTATTGTGAGAGCACATTTATCTCACAGCGTAATTCTACTGCCATGCACAGCTATTATTAGAATGTTATTATATAAAAAACTTCATCCATCTTCTTTCTCCTTTTTTTAATGGCAGGATCTAGAATTAGAATGTTCCTCTACTTCTGCAGTGCTTTTGGGCTCATCCTGACTATGCTAATAAGCCCAGACCGATGCAGATGGACTCCCCCAGAGTTTACGGAATCATGGACATATCATCACAGGTAAACTTTCTCAGGTCTATGAGACTTGATGAGGAGCACTGGAGCCCCTCTGGAAGCCCCTTGGGAAGCTCCCCATGTCCTATATGCCATTAGTTCATATACCTTCCACAAATCTATATTTCATCCGGTAATTGATGAATTGAGAGAGAGAGAGCAGCTATACCTGAATATTAGCAAGACAAAAGGGCGGGTGATGGATTTCCACCGTGCCCCAAAACCTCTTGTGTATCATGAGAAGGGATGGATGCTATCCTGCTAGATCCTGAGTCCACCTGGATTCTCGGTTTGACTGACAGACACACACACACTGTTTTTCCTGAAGATAGAAAACCATGTACATAGAAAACTGTTGTAATAACCACATGCTGTAGTCAGTGTGTGTTTTTACACCGTGCTGTCTGAAAAACACATGTTTTATTCATTTGTTTATTTTACATCATAGTGGGCGTCACTCCGTGCTTGATAATAAATAATAAATTAGCCTGTTCATTTATCTGCTCTTTATTTTCATATGCAAATTTCACAAGGTCTTGAAGTTCAAAGTGAATCTGTTGGCACGTTTAGTTGTGTATCAGCAGGTGTTGATTCGACCTTTAACGCAAGCAGTTACTTCTGACTGCTGTGCGTCTTCGAGGCCACGGCGGCGGCGGTGACATTTACGTTTGCTTGCGCCAATTACTGTCAGTAACCGGAGAATTATTCAAACTTAACGATGGCATTGAAGGTCGTTCATACTGATTCATTTCAGCTGTCGGAAATTAAATCCTTTGTTTTAAATGATATTTATGTGAACACTTTACTATAAGGTTTCTTGTATTCACATTAGTTAATTAGCTAACATGAACAAGGAACAAGGAGTTTTCACCGCATGCATTATTTTTGTTAATGTTATTTGATGCAAATACATGTACTTGTACCGTAAATTATCTGAAAGATACAAGTTTTGATTTAAAAGTGTATTAGTATGCTAAATGTTGAAATAAACTTTAACGAAGGTTAATAAATAATAGTTATTTATGTGTTAGTTAACTGTTGGTCCATGTTAACTAAGATAGTTGAAATATGTTACAAATTAACACCTTATTGTAAAGTGTTACCCGTAAATTAATTGTAATCAGTATTTTTACCAAAGTTATCATAATATATTTATTGTGTACAATTGTGTGTTATGTATCGCTCAAATATAAATGATATAATAAGCACATTTTACGGCTCAAGTTTAACTGCGCCGTTTTCCCCCATTTTCCCAAGATGAGGACGCAGTTTCCATAGCAACCTGACTCACTTTATTATCCTTTAGTTTCTCCTTCACACATTTGCTGTGAACTGCGCTGTTTCACACTCGGACTTCATGTCCTACAGTGATATAATATATTATCATCTCTCTCTCGCACTGCACTTTCATCCACGCTCATCCTCACCGCCCAGACATTTTTAAATTTCCCACGCCGGTCCGTGTCACATCCGGTTCGGCACCATTGCTTGGCCCCGCTTCTCAAATTTCCTGCCCACACCTACTCTGTTGTAATAACCAGACAAGTTTGTCCACTGATGAAGTAACATTTTCACCGCTTTCCTGCTCGTCCCTACATTCGCGATCGGATCCGTGGTCTTCAAGCCAGCGTGAAAGCGCACGAGGAAGCGTCGAGATGCAATAACTATGCAAACAGACGGCTCTGCAAACCAGATCTCATTTCCCCGGTTATTTTGGTGCTGAATAAAAAAACTGCATTTAATTTCAAGAGGAGTATCTTAACAGAGAGCCGGACAACTGAGATACAGATCTGCATGTGATATTCTTGGATCAGGTGGAATCGGAGGCAGAAGATGCAGCCAGCCAGCAAGCTACTGGGTCTGACCCTCCTTGTGTTGATGGGCACTGAACTCACCCAAGTAGGTTTATAAACGCCATTTTCAGCGCACATCTAATTAGCCAGATATGCATCAAAAACGGCGGATTCAGGCATTATCTTAATGGGCAGAATAATCTTTAGCATGGAGTAAAATGACTAAGCGGTGTTCGTATCTAGACCTTTTTAACCACGTGGTTAGATTAGTCATTTAAACTAACTTTGTAATTATAGGTTGTGACTATACACGACTATCACAGTACTGTGTTTATAGAATCGGTGAATAATGCAAATGTATTGATATGCATCTTTGTATTTGCAGTAGTGAAGTTATCGACTGCTAAATGCTTTTTTAGAGTATTTGTGCCACACCATTGCTATACCTGTTCGGTGGGTTTATGCAGTATACACATTATCTAGACACACTGATTCTCTCTGACACTCCACAAAACTGAAGACAAAAATAGACGGTAAATTGCTTTCTCGTCACTCAGTGCGATGTTTATTCCCCTTACACCCTCAGCTTGCAGGAAATCTCGGGAATCTGATGAGTTAATCAAACTCAGACCTTATTTTTTTAGATTTTGAGAACTTTATCAAATGGTAACAACTGAACGGACTGAATACGAGGTCATGTGTATATGTACAGAACATTCTCCACTGGGTCACGCTGGGCAGGAAGCGGCAGGTTCTGCTATTAATAGTATAAATAATGATGCTTTATTAATAGAAGTATTGATCGGCGCAGTAGTTCTCCAGAAAACCTGTTTCACTGCATGATTCTTTTGAAATGAATCAGACTTATAAACTGAGTATCTTCTGTCATGATTTGTAATCATTCACGAACGTGGCAGTGAAAAGGGCAGTTTTATTTTTAAACTGTGTTATACAATTATATAATGTATCAGGAAGGCTATATATATATATATATATATATCAACCAGATTCTGAATGATGGTGTGTGGTGGGGTGCAGTGTGAGCTTCATATGACGGGTGAGAACTGTCCGAGTAAAAATGTCAAAATAAGAACGAAACCTGCACTGCCCTCTGCTGGCCTAAAATATCACGACGTACTTCTACACAACAGACACGGGTCAGATATGGTGGTAAAACGCGCCCTTACTCATCCTGTCTGGAAAAGTACACTAAAAAAGGCCATTATCATAAAGCATTGTGTTTTAAACTGTAAATAAATCATTTCTTTAATCGGTTAATATTTCAGGACATGACCAAAGAGCAAATAACGGTAGAAATCATTTGTTCTAGCACCCATATACTGCAGGTCAATGTAAGAATTACTGCATCATTACATCAGAGAGCCGTAATTGTATATTATTTAAAAAAATCAAAGTGAGGCAACGAATATAAAAAAAAACTGCTATATGAGAGCAGGGGTGCATCATTTGATTACATTACTGTATCACATACAGTGTCAATTTCAAGCAGAATTTAATTCTGCCTGTCTGGCATCGTGAGACTATGGCAATCGTCTCTATCTCGTAGTGTTTAGTTTGTGTGTTCGTGCGTCAAGCGCCCGGAGGACGTTTTGCGATATGTATGAATATTTCACCAGTATAGCGGGTGGGCGGGGGAGCAGGAGCAATGAGAAGAGATGTGTGCCGAGCTGCCGTCATTTCTCCAGTGGAGAGAGAAGACAGAGCTACACTCTCATATTAAACCTTGAGTTTGCGTGATTTCAAAGTTCAGTGTAGGACAGCGAGCGCAGAAACGCCCGAGATGAACTCCCTTACAATGGGTGCCGTGAAGAAGCACATCGCCAGGAGCGCACGGTACCAGCGCACTTCAGCGCTGGAGTGTTTATAATGAGGGTTTCCGGGGAAGAGAAAAGCAGAGATGTCGGTGCCTTTACTGAAAATTGGAGTAGTGCTCAGCACGATGGCCATGATCACCAACTGGATGTCGCAAACGCTGCCCACTCTAGTAGGTCTAAATAACACCAAATTAAGCGTGGCGCCTCCGGGTGTGCCGGACCGGAGCACCGGAGTGAGTTTGAATATTCTCTTAATGCGTGTTTTCTTCATTTATTTGGGTGTGATCTGCAAAACTCACTGCTATTCGTTAATTATAAATAAATGGTATTATTTCAATAATTATATAATGTGTTCTCGTTTTGTGCTGTTTATTGTGTTGTTTTTTACAGGGTACCATGATAATACCAATTATCATTTAATAGACCATTGCAAAAGCATGAGTCATGGGTAGATATATTCATTGAAATGATACCTGATGCATGAACATGCTCATGTATCAAGATATCGAGGTATCACTTTATTGAGGTTTCAACACAGTACGGTTTTCTGGAGGACAAACATCAGCAATGCAACAATGTACAGTTACTATTTCTTCCATCTTTAATGTTTTACAGATTTATACTGTATTTGTGAGATTGATGTTCTACAACAGGAAAAAATACACTGTCATGTCATACTGACGTATTTAAGATACACTCACAGAGATCAGATATTAATTGTATTTTTTAGCAATAGAACCAGAAACTAGCCGGTAGAGGGTTTCATGATCCGATAGTTTCTGATTAACTTGCTGTGATTTTCAATGTGAAATTAAGTGGTACTTCAAACAGTGATAAATCTTTAGCTCATCAGAGGCATAAGCTGCAATTAGGTAAAAATGTGTCTTAGATTAATGGCTATCGAGTGTGTTTAGACGAAGTTGTTTTTCACCTGTTAAAAATGCTGACCGGTACAGTGATCAGTTGTTCTGTCGTTTAGTTTTGTGTGTATTTGTATATGTGAAAGGAGGCAAAAGATTCCATTACTAATATGTATTTATATAAATGAGTTTTTACTGGTTTTGTATTGTGGTACGATCTGTCCTCACACAATACCAAAACAGATATGATTTAAATTCAGCATTATGACAGCAGTGGACTTGAAGAGACATTATTTAGATTGAATAAAAGTGCTTTCTGTTCCCACTGGTTATGAATATGGATTATTCATTAGTTTACTCAGGATTATGCCGAGGCATACGGAAAACCTCACTTTTCCAGATGACTCTTTATGTAAAGCCACTGGGTCACAAATTCCCCTTTGATAAAAGATCATTTTACATCAAAGCAAAGTATGAAAATCCACCGAAAAACTGTGTTTTGATGTTACGTCCGCACAGTCACCACTTATACGCTGCTTTGTTCCCAGTGGACAGAGCGAATGAGAGAGAGAGAGAGAGAGAGAGAGAGTATACAGTGTTCAGAAAGCTAACCTTCTCAAAAAGTACACACACGTCACACAGAGCTAAAATTGTTACAAAGCTGCTTTCCTTTAAACAATATTCCTGTGCTGTCCTCAGTTTTTGACCTTTTCTCTCTGTTTTGCCCTTTGCCCAGGTGCTGCCCGCTAACCCTGAGGACTCATGGCAGGTGTACAGCTCAGCGCAAGACAGCGAGGGCAGGTGTGTGTGCACTGTTGTTGCCCCTCAGCAAACCATGTGCTCGCGGGACGCCAGAACCAAACAACTGAGACAGCTCCTGGAGAAAGTAATCGCACACACAAGACACAATGACACAGTAAACGCCTGACTGAATTTCAGTCACAGTTCCTTCTGACAAGGTTGTCACCCAGCACTTGTTGTTCTTTTCTTACCTCCTGTTTTGTGTTTCTCTCGCTCAGGTGCAGAATATGACCCAGTCAATCCAGACTCTGGACCAGAGGACCCAGAAGGACCTGCAGTATGTGCAGAGAATGGAGGTGCAGTTGAAAGGCCTGGAGTCCAAGTTCAAACAGGTGGAGGAGAGTCACAAGCAGAACATTGCCAAGCAATACAAGGTATGTGCAATACGTGCAAATATACACGCTTCAGTTTGGTTATTCCATTGTCAACAACAATTACTATGTTTCATTGACGACAGCACACAATAAAATTTGACCCATTTACAAAACTTGCTTATTTCAGTCAGTTCCCAATACGGCACGTGACTGATCTTAAATTGTTATAAAAGCTATTTAATGTGACATCACCTTATCAAAGGCTGTTAGGGTAGCGAACGTATTCATTTACAACATGTAGCTGTGGCCTGTACAATTGTGTTGCTCTTGCATGCTGGGTTTTGATATTTTTTACTAAAACTGAATTACACGGTCAGGAAAGTGTAGAAATGGAAATGAAATTAG
>JAZGTJ010010167.1:0-14824 GCA_036877575.1 Botia almorhae | reverse complement strand
TGAAGAGGACACATTTATATAACAGAGAGAGAGAGAGAGAGAGAGAGAGAGAGATGCTGACCTTGTGCTTGAGGTTGCTGATGAAGGAGCGGCTGTGGGATTTCTTCATACCATCTTTGGAATTCTGGAAGTCACATGGACACACACACAAGCCATTAAAATCATTGTACAGACATTAAGAAATGTCTTGTTTGCTCCAAAATGAAAGTTTTGTCACTGCAAATCACTACATTCTATTTCTTTAAAATGTTTCCAAGAAGTTTTTCCATATTGGTCTGTTCATGCAACAACAGCATATAGAGGTTCCCAAAAGGTAGTCCGTATGGCAGTTAAACTCCTAAATCCCTAAATTCCTAATCATGCGATCAGCCATACCTGCACATGTGAGAGGACAAGACCTCGTTATTTACTTAACTTCTGTTAATGGTGAGTTAACTTCCTGTATATCTTGTGACTGATTGTAACACCTAAGGTTTTTTATGCACAAGCATCAATAACATTTGAAAGATACGGCACAGGAGTTGTATGGGTTACTTTAATGGCCGTTTTTAACCTTTTTTAAGTTTGAAAGCCACTGGTCACTGTGTACTTTTATTGTATGGGAAGGTGGACATACTGCAAAACATCATCTTTTGTGTTCCATAATCATGGGTTTGGATCTAATTCTCAATGAAACATCATGGTGTTAAAACTACAGTATTTACACGAATATTTGGGGTCACACAGCATCAGAGAGACAATCTTACACACAGTGACGCATTAACTTTGACTTGAAATTATCTCTAGACAGACTTTCAATTTAAGCGTTTTCTCCATGGATCTCTGTTTTGTTTATAAATCTTATGCAGGCACACTGGAGGGGAGAGAAAATCCCTCCACGCACATCGAAATGAATGTTTCGAGAGTGCAAAGTCTAATAATAGAGCAAGAACGAATATTAATTAAGGGATGCTCTCTTTTTCTTTAATCAAAGCCTCGTGTGTGCACTGATTAGGTTTTCTAATTCTCTCTTCCTTCCTTCCATCTTTTTATAAGTTGGAAAAAAACAGAGATAGCTCAGAGCAAGCCTAACTCAGCAATGTAATGAAGCAGTTGCTACCTTGCGCAGATTCTTCTGCAGGCCCTCGTGAGTGGCACGAAGCAGCGCTCTGATGGAGAAGCTGTCAGTGTCTTCCTTGTCCCCGATCTGAGACTCCTTCATCAGAGAGTCTAGTTTCTTCCGGATGTGGCTCTCCACCTGGTGCTGACTGGGCCCGTTGGACTGAAACACAGACAGCAAGAAGAGAAAAGTGGGGTGTAAAAATCTTTAAAAAACGAAAAAGTTTGTCAGGATCAATTAAAAGAGACCGTAACTTCTTTTAATAAATAAGAAAGGTGTCCATTCATTTATAAATGCATTCATTCATTTATTGTTTTTTCTCTAATAAATCAAAACTCAGAATACTTTTCTAAAAAACAGTAATAAACGAATTATGTATTATCAAAGCCTAGCATACCTATCTATCTGTCTGTCTGTCTGTCTGTCTCTAATTTTCCTCAAATCATCCAGAGGAAACTGAAGCCACGCAGCACTCAATTAACAGCAGAGATACAGCATTTTTCTTGCATTTCCTGACACATTTAAGCAGCCGTGTAATGAGATAAAGCATAGAAACCTTTAACTGGCTCTCAGTAACGACTTCTTAGAGTGGA
This sequence comes from Botia almorhae, assembly GCA_036877575.1. Taxonomy (NCBI): domain Eukaryota; kingdom Metazoa; phylum Chordata; class Actinopteri; order Cypriniformes; family Botiidae; genus Botia; species Botia almorhae. The sequence continues at coordinate 13,132 of JAZGTJ010010167.1, read as the reverse complement.
TCATTAAACATTAATTACTCCTAACAAAACAACATGAATTTTTGCAAGGATACATTAAAATGCTATTAGAGAATTCACAACTGACAAAAATGACTTAACTAGAAAATCAATTTGTGGCTCAATTTGAGTCTTGCACTTTAAATATTGATTTCGGCATCAAAAGCAGAAGTTCGACAAAACTGTCGCTGGATGGATTGTGCTAACGGCAGTGCTGCTAGATGCGTCTCTTGGCAATGCTGTGGCAAATAGTCTTTCTGCTACTGTTTCTGTTGCCTATTTAGAGGCGTTTCCGCACGCACAGAAGCCTGCTGGGGGTTTGGGCTGTGATTGATCGTCTTTTAAAGACTGACACCAGCAGCTCACTGTGAGCCAGAACAATGTGGTAAGACAGCCAGACAAAAGACTGTCAGAAGTGAGGAAGTGAGAGCTTCATTGTGGAGGAGAGAGAGAAAGAGAGAGAGAGAGAAGGTGATAACGTGTAAAAAGGTAGTTTTGCAGAACATGGAGAAATGCAACATAACAGCTTGAGTTGTGAAAAGGTTGTAACATGAAATGTTGTAACAGAAATGACAATAAATGGTCTTTAATGGTTTGTTAGATGGTATGAAAACGAAAATGTTTTTTTTGGCAAATAAACAGTGGATTTGCTCTTTGACTGCCGTTTGTATGTCAGTTTGTGCATGTGTAGTGATGTGTGATTATATTAGCACTTGTATGTTTTGTACCAACAGCTCACAAAAAGATATTTCAGATTTAAACAGCTTTTATTATATTTTTAATGCCATCTGTATGTTTGTTCTGTTTGTCTATCCAAACGGACACAAATCGTACGTGCACACTTGTGTGTTCAATATATGGAAAGGGAGACGACTCTGCAACTCTGTATTTTGTCCAATCCTGATTGGTGTTTGTGTGTGCTTGTGTTCCAATCCTACCGTGCTGTTCTTCAGCTTGAAGTCATCTTCAATCTCATCAGCGCTATCATCATCAGACACCTCACCCTCCTCAGCATCTGCAGACAGGTATGGAGGAAGACGCTTCCCCTGCACGGAGAGACACACAAACCAATTTCATCATAATCCAGATTAAATGCGACCTTCTTCACAATGCTTTAAGTGGAAATAAACAAACAATCATCACTGTGCAATACAGAAGATAACCTCATTTTTCAGCATTAGATTGTATTACATCACTGTTCCAAATATCAACAGCACCTTACCATCCTGTATGTGTGTGTTGACACAGCAGCACAGATATTAATGGCTGTTGGCCACAGCTGAATAAAAATACAGCGTTGTATGCAGCCCTTAAGCCAATGAAGTTAAGATCCCTGCAAGAATACACCAACGAAAACTGTGACTACAGCTCTTGCCTGAAGCCAAGCAGGGTTGTGCTAGGTTATTACCGGGGTGAGAGACCGTGTTGGCAAACATTTATATCAAAGGAATGGCAAAACTTTACCTCATGAAACAATATTTTGTTGTGGCCATAACCAGTTGTGGCCTACTGGTTAGTGAGCCGTGCTTGTAATCAGAAGGTTGCTGGTTCGATTCCAGCACTGGAAGGTAGCAACTGAAGTGCCCCGACCCCAGATTGATCCCCGGGCGCAGTAGTGTGCTACTCCAAGTGTGTGAGTGTGTTCATTCCTCACCAGTGATGGGTTAAATGCAGAGGTCACATTTCGGGTATGGGTTACCATATCTGACGAATTTCAATTAGACATTTCATTTTACTCAAGCCATATTTCCATCGGCCTCGGCCAATCGTAGCCTTCAAATGACCATATACATGGACCTATACATATATCTCTGAATGTTCCACACAGGTAAGGACTGTAACCACTGTCTGTAAATTGCTTTACATACTGTAAATGTGACCGTTATTTTTCATAATTACATTTTGTTTGTCACTGACCCTGTTCCTTCATGTCTAAGGAGAGCTGCAGCTTACTGTCACCTGGTGTTTAGCACTCCAGACACTTTAGTGTGACAACAGAGCATCCTTTGGAGAAGCAGCCACAGCTAGCTGAATATCTTTGCCTGAGGATAAACAACATCATCTTGAGCGCTTAGTGTCGTTAAACCTAAAACTCCAAGCACACACCTATTTCTACCTGTTTGCTCCTCCCTCATACACAAACATACACTGTATTGTAAATGCCAGTGGGAAATAATAGCTACCGGTAGAAGAACAAGACAAAGACAGAATCAATGCAGCACTTTTGACCTAGAAATTGTGCAGGAAAACAGCACGAGAGTCGATGTCATTGTGATGTGCTTTAGCCGAGCGTGTAGATGCAGGTCTGTGTGCAAGAATGGAATCAAAGGATGCCCGAGGGATTTGCTGACGTGTGCTTCATTCACAAGAGATCCCTGCTGTGTTTGGGAGTCTGGCATCATTGTTTTCTTAACTGGGAGGGTCCTGTAGAGCAGCAGACTGGCAGTGCCATCTGTCTTGACCTGCTTTACCAATTCCAAAGCTTCTTGCTATCTTAGAGTAACACCCACATCACACTGGTGAGACCGCCACACTATAATAGCTAAAGTGTGTCATTTTTTTAATGCTCTTTTTATTCTGGTGTTTCAGTGAATCATTCAGACCAATCTGTGAATCAGTTTGACAGGTACATTGAAAAGAACTGAAGAATCAAAAGAAGAAGTTGCTCACAAATGCATCACTGTGGCTTGTACCTTTATGAGTATCTTTCCTTTCAGGCAGTTTGGACTGGGAAGCTGCTTGGGGTCTTTGTTTAGGGCCTCGCCCACATCCAGCTTGTCTCCGAAGATCTCTTTCAGATGTTGAGCTATCTTCTTCTGCTGCTGAATGCTGCAGTGATTCTCTATGGACAGAATCACTGGGTACCTGACAGCACAAAGAGAGAGAGGTAAGGAAGACAATAATCACAAAAAACAAGGGAACAACTAGAAGTATCAGCAGATGCTCTCAGCCTCCAGACTCCTTCCTTTTGTACTTATTTCTTTCATCTTCACCACATGCTGTCTCACTCTTAGTCTTTTTTTACTGTCACTTTGGTTTTTCTGTTTTTACTTTCTTCCCCGTGACGCTTGCTGTCTTTCTCAGCTTTTGTTTACCTCATACATGATCTGCACACTCAACAAATCAAACTTCACTTTGGTCTACTGTTTCTTGGTCTGAAATACAAACATTTCATATTCTAAAAATTGCTTCAGATTTCTTCAGATTTCTTTAGTGTGTGTCTCAAAGTATTAAAGATAAACACCACACATTTCACAATAACACATTCTTGTTTTTGTCTTTTTTCCCAATTACAATATCAGAAGTTCTTTGAAGGGGTCATGAAATTAGAATTAAATTTAAGCAGTTGTTATAATATTAAAAATATCCTGTAAATTTCAGAACTAAAAATGTTCTTGTTATTAAAAAAAACATACATACAATAAAATATATAAAAAAATAACACATTTACTTCAGATATGAAGACAGGTTTCCAAAGAATATTCCTTGAATTAAGTTATTTGTACACTTTTTTTTACCATACATCTAACAACATTTAGTGAGGTTTATAAACCCTTTACACTATGAGTGGTATACCTTCACACACACACACACTCTGAAAATGAGAATGAACAGCAGGAAAGGGAAAACAATGTTTTATAGGGCTATAGTGACAGCAATACTGCCTCAGCAGGTGTCATGAGAAATAGTGATTGTCATTTGCATGCGATGTGTATGTGCTTAAAGCTCATTTCTTCATTATGGTGAGCCATTAGCTTAAACAGGTGGCTGTCTAATGATAAAACACCATTAATGGTGGCCTTGCATAGTTTACACATCTCAGTGCAGAAAGTTCTGTTAAATTATTACTGTACATCACCTCATGGTGAAATATAAACATTTTCCACAACACATTATACATAATTGTCATGTGACTTACACCTCACTGGGTATCTGGTAATATCTGGTCATATCTGGCAATCATAAGATGATGAAGGAAAAGCAAAAATGGGAATTGAATTGTTTTTGAGATAACAGTACCCTGCTGTACATTAAAACTGACGGCGGTCTACCGGAGATAATGAACAGCTCATTGAAACTGAAACATGGATTATTCTTTTTAAAAATGCTCTAAGTAATTCTAAGTATAAATCAGTTTATGAATATATTTGGAATGGAAAACTAGCATACAAATAGCAGACAGCTACAAATTATTTATTATATACTGGCTACTATATAATTTTCCTGTAGCTCAACTGGTAGAGCATGGTCCAAAGTTATGGGTTTTAAATCAGAGTGAATGAACATACTGACAAAATGTAAAGCAATATGGATACTGCAATACTACTGTATACTACTCACTCATTGTTAATGAAAGCGTATTTGTTGATGGTCTCGATGACAGATTTAAAAGTGATCTTGGAGGTGAGAGTGTATCCGTGCTGGACCATGGGTTCCCCATCTGGACCATCCCAGCAGTCCACTGCATAACACGCATAACAGAGAATACAGTCAAAAGGTCAACGCAAGGTCAAAAGGTCAAAGGGAGAGTGTCCTTTATTTTAAATCCATACATAACGTATGACTGCTATGCAACTGGGTAGCAGGCTATTCAACAGTGCATACACACACACAAATGTTGGCATATGTGGCTTATGAGGACTCCATACACATAATGGTTTTTATACTGTACGAACTGTATATTTTATCCCTAAACCTAACCCCCACAGAACACTTTTGGCATTTTTTATTTAACCAAAAATCACCATTTAGTATGTTTTGGTTTATGGGGATACATTGTTATACGCATGTCATTACACACATTTGTGTCCTCTTAAACCAAATATTCAAACCCACACAAACACACACTTCCAATGCCTTACAACAGTACACACAACACTGTGTATAAGCACTCATTCAACAATCAAGACAGACAAACTTCTCTGTGTGCCAACAGAGGACGGCGCAGACAACAACTCTATCTGTCTAATCAGACAATGTTCAGGCAGTGTTTAATCTTTTTGGTCCCAAAAACGTTGTCTTCTCGCCCATCTCGAACTCAGCTACCAGAAGAATCTCAAGGATCCCACACTGGTTAGGGTACATGTTAGCATTGGTGTTGTTAATAGTACACTATTAGTATTTCCTACCCTCCACACAGCGGCAGCCGGCCTGCAGCACCCAAGCATACATGTCTGTCTTGGAGTGGGACAGCAGCTGATCTCCGGTCAGGTAGGTGTTGTGGGACGAGGCTATGAAGTAGTTACACAGAGGCTGATCCATGTCCTGATTAATCTCATTGTGTTGAGGGTTGAACACATCACAGGCAGGGCTACGCATATAATTGGTGAACCCTGAATGGTGAGGAACAGATAGAGAACAATTGTGGCTACAAGTTCAAAACAAAGCAAAAAAATAAGGCTTTTCAAAGTACAAAAATCAATCAAGGCAAAGATGAACGATCCGCTGTCAAAAAAACACAAATAATTACAGCCTCAAACAATCAGCCAAGAAAATGTGGTAACATTTATGTGGTCACATAAAGCCATAAAATAGGTAACTGCTAAATTTCAGAAGTGCAACAATTGAAGTGATAATTCCAGAGATTTTTTATAAGCACAAATGCTTTGTTCTGATTCTTAAATGCAGCTTTTAGACCGCAAGAGAGCTTTGTACGATTGGTCTAATAGCAGCGGACGCTAAATGAATTGGTTTCAATTACATGACAAGACACAGATGAGTCACTGGCAGGCAAATCCAACACTCTCTCATGGAAGTGACTGTATGACAGAAAGACAGACAGACAGACATATATAAAGAGATGTTTCTCTTTCTCACTAATGTTGTCCAGAGGAGTGTTAAAGGGTCACACACACAGCAGGCAGGGACAATCAGTTCCATCAGCTTTAGTAGCGAGTCAGGCTGAACTGAGACCCTGTGTCTTATTTAGCTTAAGGGAAGAGTGGCCAGTGCTCATGCACCCAGTCAATAAAACCCCCAAAAAGGCAGAAGAAGCTTGACAACCTCAGAGCACACACTTAAAACGCAGCAGAACGTTTTGTTTCGCTGTCAGACTATCTGCCTCAGTGAAAAGGAATGGTTAACTACCTGTCTAATATGGTGGGTGTTTTAACAAATAAATGGAGCTTTTTCAGTAGGTGTGCCAATTATTTGTGCTGCAGAAACAAATGTCAAAATCAATGTGTCAACATGCTTTAAACACAATTTATTGTTGTTCACAAAAGATTGAGGTTTTGGCCTTACATTTTTAAAATGGGTTATGTAATTAAATTGCTTTATAATAAACGTATCATTAAGCACAGTTTGGGCCTGACAGATACAGTATGTTGACATTGAGCAGAAAAAGCAGAAAATAGGAAGAGAAAAGGCAGAGCCACACAGAGTTACTGTACCTTCAATTCCAAGGACTCCCTTCTGCTTGTTCTCCTCAGAGACTTCGAATTTATTGACTATGTCCAGACAGTTCTCAAGGGTCACATTGGACATCTGTGAAACGACAGAGAAGAAATGAAAGGGTCAGGTCAGCCTCAAACATCCCTTTTCCAGATAGGATTTATAACATGTCAATCATCTGATCTCTGAGGGTCACCTCCTCTTAAACTAAGATCACAAAACCCCTTCAAATTGTCATTTTGCCACTAAACGACTCCATCTTTCTATTTTGTCTGCACCCTTTCTCTCTTTTCACAACTTCCCTCAGGGTTTCATGGTCCATGCGTGAGCAGAAAGAAAGGAAGCTGGGGCACAGCGAGGCTTTTTTAGCACCACACTGGGGCTGTTCATAACCTCAGCTGGAAAGCCATTCTAATGCTTGATAGAAAGGCAAAGGCTTTTACTTTCTAATTCCTAAAAAAATGACCAAGGGTTCAGGCAGATATTGAGACTGAATTGGCAAAGAAGGCTAATAAAAACAAAAAAGAAATGCAGGAAACACAGCGAAATGTTCCAGATGGAATATAAAACAATATTGATTGACAAAATATTACAAATGCAAAAAAACAACAGAAAAAAGACAGACGGTTGCAGGAGTCATTTCAATGCATCTCATAAATTGATTCTGAAACACTATGTAAAGCAATAGGTCATTTTGTATTATAAATATACTTAAAATAATATATATTTAATAATAATTATACATTTTTAATGTATATAGTTTGTATGACAACTATTGTAAAATCCTAGAGCATAATGTTCTCTTTTACTGCCAGCTTAAACACAGCAATACAAACAAGTTTAAAAAGGTTTGAATTTTAAAATTACGATGCCAGGAGAGAATTGAACTGTTGACGTCTGACCTTTTGCTCCACACACAGGAAGTTGCCGAGCTCCTCTGCGGTCAGGTGATCCTTCTTCTCACTAAAGCACATGAGCAGAAGGTAAAGGTCTCGTCTTAATGACATCATCTTATAGAAGACAGTGAACTCCTCAAACGTCAGTGTGCCCTGCTGGTCATCGGTGTCTGCTTCCTGTTCCATCATACACACACACACACACACACACACACACATTGGAAAATGAAAATAAACATCTCTTCATGATTTAAAAAATGGAAAACCTTTCCTCTCAAATTGTTATGCTAATATTTTTTTAATATTTGTCATTTAAAAAAACAATAATTTGGAACAAAAGCATTTTCACTAGTTAACTCAGCCTTTCGGAACTCACTTGTTTTCTAACAAGTGACAGGAAAATTATTTTAATAGTCCTAATTCTTTCAGAGATATATATTCCATTAATTCATTCTGACTATCTCTCTCACTTTTGCTGTCAAGGAAAAATACCATTGCTCAGTACTATTTAAAATGTAATTTCTTTGTTTCACAGAAACAGAGCATTAACTGCAGTAAAGAGAGAAAAATGCTTTAACACATATTAATCATAAGATGATAACATATAATAGCGTTAGCGCAGCTCTATTGAACAAATATAGCAAGAAACTTAAAGTAACAACGTGTACCTTGCCTGGAGCAAACAGTCCTAGTTCAATAAAATCACACATTCTATGAAGCAGTGGAAATACTGACTGATTTTATAATGCACTTTTTCTAAAGTGAGTCGTTACTGATCAAATATTCCACAGTTCACATCCTCCCATACCTGGAACATTTGTTTGACTTTTCTGCGAGGCAAGTTGACATTCATCTTGTGTAAAAGCTGATAGATCTCCTCAATGTTTAGAAGACCATCTCCATTCTTATCAGCCTCCTCGAAGGTCTGTTTCATCCACTTACAGTAAGGTTAAGAAAAACTTCCAGAAACAAGCACAACAATGACACTTTTTTGTGTTAATGGCTTAACATGATTTTAAATGGTACTGCATTGTGACATTTTGTTTGGTATTTTGTTTTACAAAGTCATTTTCATTGCAAAATCAAGCTTTGGTTAAATATAATAACAGGCAAAACAATTAAAACTAATATAAGATGTTAAAAATCAATTTTTAATAAAACTCTCAAACTGATTCAACACTGATGTTGTTAGAAACATTTTAAGGGTGTGTCAGCAGAATAAAATCATTTTCTCAAAGAGCTTGAAATATCACAGGCCAATAAAACATGCTCAGCAGTCAGTCAGGTCAGGAGGGGGCTATCCGACATCGACCGCAAACGACTTAGTCCCAGCGATTATTAAAATAGAATACATCCCTTTTCCCAACCCTCAAGATTGGGTTCGTGTAATTTATTTAATAAGCACTGGTCTGCAGTGTGACATGAATTTTTAAAAGTACAAATATTCCACATAGCCTCATGAAAGCTTCATGCATAATAAAATAACCGGCAGATCTGCTTAAAATTGTTTTTGATTTAAAGACAGCATGTTACACTGCTGGACGTCAACCTCCTAACAGCACCGACAGTGTCTTGATCAAATGATTTTAATGAAAGAACATAACAACAAAGATATGCAACATATGACACGACAATAATTCCATAATTGACATTACTCGTCTATCTGCACATCATTATGAGCAAATAGCATCATCCTTTTACCATCTCTTTGCTCTAACACAATTAGCATTAATGCACAACTGAGAGAATCCCATAGCTGCCAAACACACAATATGGTCCTACAAGCCTTGTGAGCACTGATGTGTTTTCATTGTTTTGCCTGCAAAAATGGCTGCCTTGACAGCTGAGATCAACCAAGCTCTGTTTAAATGCATCAGCCCATCTGTTGGACGGAGCCATGCTGCATTATTCGTATCATAAAGTAATTAGGTCATGAATGATGAGATATTGAAAACACAAAAATAAATCTCAATGTATTTAGAAGATTTGTTGATAACCAAGTAATTCATTAAATGATATAAAAAAGCATTATAACTGGGCATATATCCAGATTCCCAGTATGCTCATAAGAACTTTCAGCTTTTTAATGAGCCAATTCAGGGACCTGGACTGCAATGGTGGAATGATGCTGTACAAGTTCCACCACAGACTGTTTGACTATGGTACTTTTTTTGCACAGTCCACAACCTAGAACTACCAAGATGGCCAATCCTGCACTAAGCTCAAAAACAACACATGCAAAGAAACAGTTATTGCAACTCCACCCTTAACATTCCTTATGCGATATGCAATTTTCACACTATTAAACAACTCATCACAACAATCACAACAAAAACCTTTATATTTGTACATATTGATATTCATCTATGTGTGTGAGATTGTACTAATGTGCATGTACATGTACTTTAGGTGCTGAGATACGGGCTGTGAGGAAATTGATCATTTATACTGATGTGAAAAAGATGTATGTTTTTATGAAGTGTGACAGCTGGCAGTGACTGTGATGAATGTAATTAGAGGCAGACGAAGGAGCAAGCATTTCTGTGACGGAAAGGAAGAGAGCGGGAGGCTGCTTGGAAAGGGCTGCACGCAACACACAGACTTTGAAAGTCATCCAAATACAGCAGTCGATTCAGGTAACCGCGGTGCGATTAGAGGACTAATCAGAGGAGCATTAACATTTAACCGCAGCTGTATGAATCAGAACATCTATTTTAAAGGACATGTCAAATAATCCACTCTCTTTGATCTATTAAAGCACATCTTTGAAAGGATATTTCATTAAATGTATATGTCTGTGTGCCAGTGTCACTCAAAGTGAGCATGTCCGATAAAAAGATCCAGATATTTAGCCTGTCTTGGCCTGTTTCCATCCAATAGTTTGCTGTGGTCAGCTGACCCCACACTTGATTCAGATTAAAACACAAAGCATTTGATTCAGACTGATTCACCAACTAGTTTGGTTCATTGAAAAACATAAATCTGGAAATGTGTGTGAAACGTATTTCCTGTAGCTCAGTGGTTAGAGCATGTGTTAACAACGGCAAGGCCATGGGTTCGATCCCAGGGATTGCACATACTCAGAATCAATGTATAGTATAATGCAATGTAAGTCGCTTTGGATAAAAGCATCTGCCAAATGCCTAAATGTAAATGTACTTCTTTGCAGTCGATAAAGACTATAATATAAAGTTTTGGTGACTTAGCAGTGATGCTTCTGAAAAGGAAACACTGGTTCTTCATATACAAACATACAGACAGCAAACGATCAACAAGTTCTGTGTGCATGGGCGTGAAATAGGTCACAGTCGTCTAGTGAAATTTCCAGCGGCCACGTCCTGTGCGTCTGCTGTTATGGCAGATTACAATGACTGCCCCGTTGACTCACGCCTCATTATGAGAATAACAGACAGAAACATAAGGGAGGAATGGAGAAGCAGCATTGCTGTTTTATCTCCTCCTCCTTCTCCTCCTCTAAGGCCGGTTCTTTCATGTGAGGCTGTGCTTTTGTAAGAAAGCTCCCTGCAGAGCAAGATTCCCGAAAGCCTTGAACTACTCACAGCCTTAAAGACTGATTCAAGAAGCCCTCTCTCTCTCGCTCGCTCTCTCTCTTTGTGTTTCTCTCTTTGTAAGTCGGTCTAAATCAATCAGTCAAATCAATCACAAGTTCTTTCTTGACTCTCTCCCTCCATTAATGTATTCATTCACATACTTCATCCATCCATTTGAGGAACAGGTCACATAAAAGTATATTCTGCTGTAATTTGCATTTTTTTCCAAACCTATATGGCTTTTTTTATGGAACATAAAAACACATTTGTGTGTGTTCCTCAAACAAAGGACTGAATCAGGCTACATTTACACAACAATGATGTACTAAAAACGGAAAGTAGTTTTTAAAGTTACAACAATATTGTTTTCAAAAACTTCTACGTTAAAACACAAAAGTTTTTCAAAAGTTTTCAGGCACCCAAAATGCTGTTGTCTTGTGAATGAATGACCAAAATGCATAAAAAGCTTTTAGGTCTTAGTTGAAAACTATGTAAATGCCCCATCAGAAATAAAAAAACACATACACAGTCACATGGAGAATTTTTAGAGTGATTTTTTGGTGTTCTTTTTGAGGTTTGGCTGTTCCTTCTGTCTATATGTTTTCACTGTATGGTTAAACTTTCTAAATGGCTAAATAGTTACATGTAAAATAAGAGCATAAATATTATTTTGTATTCCATAGGAAAAAACAGTCATATGGTTTTGGAAAGACATGATAAATGATTCATTTTTATTTTGGGGAAAGCCATTCCTTTAATATTCATCTATCCATAATGTATTCATCTACACATCCTCCCTCCACTCAGCAAAAACATGTATGGACCATTCCTTCTTGCAGTAAAGGATATTGGTCATGGGTGCGCTGTCTTTTGGCTAGCGAGTCTTCATCGCTGATACCTGCCATCAGATACCTGAGTCCTGTCACCCACGTCCGCGCTTCCTCTGCATTCGACGTCACCAAGTCCAGAGAGTCCATGTGGTTGCCGTGGTAAATAGTAAAGCAACAGCTTGGATCAAAGTTCCCCTCCGCATGTCGATGGAAGATGTCAGATTGATGGCCTTCCGTGACCTTGTAGAGCGAGTCGATGGTGACTGGCGAGAAAGAAAAGAGAAAATGATCTTCAGACCCCACAAGCGATGAATGACCAGCATGCTGAGATGCATTCATCAGTGAAAGGGCCTGCCAGCAGTATTCTGACCTGCATTACGCTAGTACAATACAGGACCTTCCTTGGCTGAACTGTTCAAGCTGAAGTGAAATTAATATAAAGCGAAGTGGAAATGTGTTAATGACACACTGAATCAGATTCCATAACTGCATCTGAAGACTCATTTGAAGAGACAGAATCCAACAGCATTATCACCCTCTCCACCCCGACATATTATATATTCTTATTTCCTTTTCTCTTTTAAAGCATTGGACCATAACCGTATGTAATTACATTTCCGTTTCCTCTATGCCTCTTGCTTTCTGCATTACCTTTATCTGTCTTTCTATCACTTTTTCTTCATATCCTTTCCATATAATGACAGTGCAGTTTTCAAACAGGCCATAGTAACCACCGCCTGCCAAGCTTCAAAAAGGACAATGTTTTTTAAAAACTCAACAGAATTACCATAGAAGCAGTCCACATGCTCTATATTTCAAACCTTCAGAAGCAATCCAACAGCTTTGTGTGAGGAATAACCCCAAATTTAGTTGTTTTTCACTAATATTCATCACTGCAGCTCTGAAAGCAAATATGGCTTTAACGGTCCTTTGGTGTCTTTTTTTAAAGGTTAATAGGCAATATTTTATAAACTGTATAAAAAAAAAGATTGCATAGAAAGAATATTCCTTTAAAAACATTTTTAGTTGCATAGGAAAATGACAACATAGGTTTAGAACAACAAGAGTCATTTTCAAATGTTCATCATTTTATTTATTGGTTGAGCTATTGCATTAATTCTGGTGGTTGATTGTGTAAAAACATGTTGCTCTACATGAGAGCACAAATCCTGACAGTTTCTGCAGGCACTGTGTGGCTTCTGTCCACTTCATTCTTATCAAATCAAACCCAAACAAGCCTGGAATTGTTCAGCAATGCCTATTTAACACTTGCTGTCATGATAATAATCTCAACCAGCAGCTCTGCATGTGTTCTGGAAACCGGAGTCACGTCAAAGCCGTCAATCCCTTAACCTGACAATGAGCTGGGCACAATCTGCCTTCTTTTAATTATGCAAATGGCCTAACAAGGAGTCTTATCTTATGAGAGCAGTTCACAAACATGACAGCAGCCAAAGGAGAAAGA
>JAZGTJ010010166.1:0-18442 GCA_036877575.1 Botia almorhae | reverse complement strand
AAGACATTTAATTTTGTATGACATTTAATGTTGTGCAAAAAAGTATTAAAAGTATTTTATGTACGTCTTGTAGTTGTGTTATTTTACACATCTTAAAATGCTGCAAATAGAAAAATTTAGATAAATAGAAATAACCCTCCTGACTCTAATAAATTAATTAAAAGGTTCAATCTGAAGCTAATAATCTTTTTTGATTCTTTTTAGAACCAGTATACAGTAGAATCTAGTTTCTAGTATAGAGCCACAGAATGGTATTGAAATAATCAAAAAATCCTTGTGATCATGAACATAATATTTAATTCAAATATGAGTCCCGCTGCTTTTATTTATGTATCTGAATGTAAGGTGTCATATTTTGTTCAAGTCTGTCTGATGCTTCTAAATTAATTACTTGTGACTGGTTGGGAAGCTACAGTCTCAAATTCAACAGCACTTGTAAAGTGTCTGACCAGAAGGAAAGGAACAACAAGGAACACAGTTGTGTGTCTAGACCAATGATATTTATATAGTTACAAACATAATTTATGGTGATACAAACTCATATATATTTATTTTTGCCAGAATCTCACCTGTGGAATCAATGCATCAATGTTGCACCACTTGTGATGTGGTGTAGTGAGACACTCAAAATAAAGCATGTCCTAGTTGTCCTCATATTTCCTAATAACTAAAGCCCAGTAAGAACATTATGCTTCTCAAAGGATGTTTGTGGAATTTTAATGAGATAAACTATTGCCATTGACTGTGGACAAACGTGCCTCAATAGTGGGTGTCCATGAGGCGATGTTTATGTGAAGTGCATGACTACACCAGAGGTTTGAAATGACGACTGCAGTACGTCTGAAGGTGTCTGAAAAACATCAGAACCACAAAAAAACTGCCCACAAATAGGATGTTTTTCCTCTCACTTACGTTTGTTCATAGCACATTTATTGCAATAAAAAATATTACAGCTGACAGAAAAATGCTGAAACATTTATTACACAGCTCAATATATTTTTAATGACTAGATTGTTGGATATGGTTTGATTTGGGTATTAAGAGGTCATTACCATGTGATTCTGTTTGTATTATGAAACCTCAGTATAAGAATTGCTTTTCAGACTAGTACAGGAAATGTGAGTTTGGTTTGTACAACCTGATAATCATGCACATACAATAGACACATTTATCAAACAACATCAAATAAATATATTCTCCCACAAAAAGCCATTTTGTTCTCCCACAAAAAGCCATTTTTCTCCAAGCAAGAGTCTCAAATCTCAGGTTTACGAGTGGGCCTGAAGACATTTTGACTGACAACTTCATGTTTACAATATTAGATTAATAAATATCAATAAATGATATTACACGTGATTACATATAAAAAGATAAGAAATTAGAGCTCCAATACCTTTAGAAAAGAATGAGATTAAATGAAGATCATTTGGAGATCTTTGCTGGATGTGATCTAACATGTGTCTCCTCTAGTGTTGCAGAGGAGATAATGTATTAATAATAATGTCTCAGACTGTGCTCAGGTTTGCCAAGATAAAGTCCACACTTTCACTTCAAGATTTTATCATTTCTATCTTTCAAGTCTAGAGTTTCATTACAATCTTTTCCTTAAATTGATCTTATTCAAACGATCTGAGCTATGCTATTCCACAATTTTACAGTTCAATACTTCAGGAGAATTTTAGGAGAAACATCTTATATATGTTTCTCCTAATATATATATATATGATATATATGATATATATATATCATGATATATAACTGAGATCTCATGAGCTGTGAAACGCAACCCCTTACCAGCAATAAACTGACTCAGAAAGGTCAAATACCATCTGTGACAATGAAATGAAGTCTGGGAAAACAGGACCTCTGGTACAGCATGTCCTAGTCTCCCAGATTGTGTTTAAAAAGGCTCACTCTGACCAATCAGCTGACCACAAATGGCATGTACTGAAATCAGAACCACTGCACAACCAAACTTTAATGGCCATAATAAAAAAATGCAAATAAAGTGGTCAGACTTGATTCTTATTCCATTTTTGATATACGAGGAACATCAAGATCCAAAAACATTTTAACTGCATACAATTAATAGAGGTCAACTAACACTTCTGTAAACAGAAGAGCTTCTTCTGACCCATTGTCAGTGTTGTTTGGAATATGTGTGTGTGTGTGTGTGTGTGTGTGTGTGTGTAGGATGGTAGATCCTCCAGTTATTACATCATCTCGCTTTAATTGGGCTGTGGTCTTTAATTAAATTTCTGGCCAACTGGAGAAATCCAGCTGCCGGATGGTATAAAAGAGATAAAGTTCTCAGAACAAGATGAGTTTAGAACGGCTGTTCATTTTGGGTAAGCTCCTCTCTTAATGTGCGTAGAACTTTGATGATAAATCATTGCTTAAGAACAATGTTTTGTAATGAAAGTGTGTATTTTTGGAAACAGATTTTTACCTCCATTTGAGACTTCACCATGACGGGATGCACTCAGACTTTATCTCTGCTGGCACTGCTTTGTATTCTCCTGCCTCTATGTGCTGCTCAAGGTGAGTCAGATCATTTACAGCACAGATCTCTTCACGCTGGTTCTGGTGAGGTCTGGTTGAATGCTGATCGGAGCATGTGTTTCAGGCAACTGCAGTGGCAGATGTGGCGAGCCGTTCGCTCGTCATCAGATCTGTAGCTGTGACTACAACTGTTTTGTCCACAGTGAGTGCTGCAAGGATTTTGAGGAAGTCTGCACTACCGGTAAAACTCTCACAACTAATCTTTTTGAGACACCTCCTCATTATTGCCATTTTCCACATTTTAAGATATAATAGTAAGCCGAATAGTAAGTTTTTCTAACATAACACAAATATAGTAGCCTACAAGAATTATGTAGTTATAATAATAATAACAATAACAATAAAAGTTATTTATTTTAGTTTTCTTTATTTTGGCTTTGACAACTCGGTATCCTCAAAATCTCACAATTATCCAATTAAGCATATATTTATTAAAAATATATTTATTATATGCAAATATATGGTTTGTCCAAATGTTTTGTGCACCTGGTGTTTCTTATGTTATCAATGATGATGAGAGTATGAGGGTTAACGATGTGTCATTGGCAGGTGGCTCGTGCAGGGGTCGGTGTGGAGAGCTGTTCATGCGTGGAAGACCGTGTGACTGTGATTCAGACTGTGTTCTGTACAACACCTGCTGCTCTGATTACCACGCACAGTGTGGTATGCCACAGTCTTCTTGTTTTCACTAGGAAAGTACTAGATCGATCAGATACCAGTTTAATTTGAATTTTGATGTTTTTTCCCCAGATGTTTTCTCCAATATACAAGCTGCAAGAATTTCAAATAAACAAACAGGTATCGTTAATGATTATTTATTTTTATAATAATTTTTTACTTTTTTAACTTTTAACTTGAGAGAACCCATCACTGCCCCCAAAACCAGCAAACAGACCAACCTGACAAGCCTGGGATAAGCAAATTATCAGGCCTGTTTAAATTGATGACAAAGCAGATTTTTCAGTGTTTTTTTACTGCTTTTCCTCTCAGATTACACTGACCAATGTGTGGCAGCATGTCTCGCAAATCAACAAAGTCCGGATCCCCTAAGAGATGGTAAATGTAAACAGCAGGAGGCAGTAGACATACATATATTATTGAATGGGCTTGTATAATAATGTTTCTCTGTCTTTTAGGGCCCACTGCTCTGGACAGACAAAGTAAAATTATGGCTCCATCTGAAGTTCCACTACTCCCTGCTGGAGCTCCTGTTGCCCAAGACCCCAGTCTCTTTGCTCCTATGACCCCCTCCGACATACCAGGTGACACCCTAATAAGCTTTAAAAGCAATCTATTTACTTCTTTGGTTAAAAAAATGCAACAGCCACTATAAATCTGCAGACATTTAAAGTAACCAAATATCAGATAGCTTGAATTCTCCAGTGTCTATGTATAACTAAGTATAACCTCACAGGCATTAGCTCCAACCCTTCTGGATTTCCTCTGCCAGAATCAGGTCCAGCTCCTGCACCAGGGCAGGAAGGAGTACCTTCTTCTGGGCAACCCCTAACTATCCCCATACAGGTGTCCCTTTCCATCAGTGGACAAGGGGATGGACCATCTTCTGGTCCTGCTTCTGGTTTGAGTATACCCAGCACTCTTGAAGACATCTCCCGGTCCATGGAAGAAAGCACCCCTGCAGGATTTGGTATTCTATTTACAAAAGCTCTTCTGAATTTTTGCACATCCCTGAGATTAAGGACCAATCATCATTATGTATTTATGTAACATTTACAGACCTTCAGTGAAGTTGCAAAATATT
The DNA here is from genome assembly GCA_036877575.1 of Botia almorhae. NCBI lineage: Eukaryota > Metazoa > Chordata > Actinopteri > Cypriniformes > Botiidae > Botia > Botia almorhae. Next base: position 14,118 of record JAZGTJ010010166.1, on the reverse strand, counting down.
TCACTTGCTTATAACCTCACCTCCACTGATTTATGCTTTTATACCTTTTAAGATGCAAATATGAACCCTGATTTCTGCAGCAGCCTCCCTTTTGATGGACTGGCTACTCTCTTCAATGGCACCATCATAGTTTTTAAAGGTAAATTTTCTGTTCCATCTTATCTGGAATGTTTCTCTGAGATACTAACTCAAAAAAGAGATTAAGCAAATGACTTCCATGTCAGGTCACCACTTTTGGCTGCTGAATCCCAAAACTAAAAGGGCTGGTCCTGCTCGCAGCATCACTAAAGAGCTCGGCATTCCATCCCCTATCGACACGGCCTTTACACGCTGCAACTGTCAGGGAAAAACTTACATCATCAAGGTACTGAGGACAAGTAAAAACAAGTCTAACTCTTTCAGTTTTGTAGTTTTATAAATCCACGTTTGTCTGATCTCTCTGCCTTGCAAGGGTGATAACTACTGGATTTTTGAGAATGGTGTAATAGAGTCTGGATCCCCCAGATCACTCTCTGAAGACTTTGGTGGTCTTACTGGGGAGATTACTGCTGCTCTGTCCATCCCAGCTACTAAAAAGAGGCCAGAGACTGTATTCTTTTTCAAGAAAGGTGTTGACTACATTTCCCTTTCTTCTATATGTTGTGCTTGTGTATGCGCACCACTCAGACAAAAATAATAAAGCTTTTGTTTTGTAATCAGGAGGCACCGTTCAGAAATTGTCTTATCCACCCGGCAGTGGACCTACATGCACTGGAAAGAGAAACAAAAATTCAGTCTATGCTAAGATCCGGCACGCTAGACAAGCAGGTAGTATGATTTTATGTGTATTTACTTTTAGAAAATTGCTTTTTTTTAACAGTAAAACAAAAAATGATTTAAAAGGATTCAAACGTATTAGTGAATATGCTGTCCTCTTGTGCTTCTCTTGTGGATGTAATATGTAAAACATAAATGCCTCTTTTGACAGGGATTCAGTTGTCAGGAGAGATCAATATTAACCCCAGCTGGAAGGACTTCCCCACCCCTGTGACCTCAGCCTTGTCTATGCCCAACTCCAAAAAGCCAGACGGTTTCGATTACCTTGTATTCTCTTGGCGTAAGTGATCATATTGTTACAATACATGGAAAATATTTCCTGTATATTATATATAACCTATAACCTTATATACAACAGTTTGTGAGAATAGGTTTGTGTGAAAAAATATTACTCATTTGCGATGTTACTGTGTGATACAGTATATTTCAGTCTATGGATTTAATACTGCAAGGTTGTTGTAGCTTTGCTTCAAATTTGTACTTTTTTTACTTTAAATTTATGTACACTTCAGTTTAGTTTTAGCAACTGTTTTTGATATTTACAGTAGTTATAGTTTGTGATGAAGTTATAAACATAACCAAAGCAGCAGATTAACAAGACCATTTTAATTTTAGTAAACACTGCATTTCTGTGATGTACAGCTAAAGTCTTCAACATCAAGATCAGTGGGGATTTGCCTTCTCCTGCCAGCGGTTCCTCCCAGCAGAATGACATCAAAAGCTGGCTCAACTGTCCCTGAAAGATCAGCACTCACCAGACAACACACAGCCAGACACATTTTTCCATTTATTTGCAAAACCACTGAACATAGCATCAGGGTTATTACTCACAAAATAAAACTAACCAAATGCTTTAAAGTTCTCTGAAGAAAATAAAACATGAAAGCAGGTGAAACTGCAATAGGCTGATTGTGGGTGCTGTATAGAGTTCTTTACAGGTGTGCGATCAGTGTTTCTGCTGGGCAGACGCTGTAAAGTCAGGTGGATTTAGATGGGTGTGCCCTGTTGAGACCTCAACCTCCATGAGGAACACCAACATCTGTGGGATAAGGTTGAGAAAGTCGAGTTAGAGAGATGTTCATCAGCCAGACAACTCACCAGACATTACTCTTTACCCAAGTAAAACTCTTTAATCTTTTAAAAACCAAACATCCAAATGTTCTGTTTGCAAACATAAATTGTTGATTTTTAATTGCTGTATATGCACTTCAAATATCCTTTGCCTTATTAAAATCAGTAAAGCTTCAGAAACGTTTTTTGTGGTGTGTTACTGGACATGAGGTAGAATAAATGATATACTGAAGGTGTGAATGGGAGGGTGGATGGACTCAGTCTGTAAGGTGGAGTGTTTGGTTGTGGGGTCTTTGGCTCTTACCTCTCCTAATAAGCTGGTTCCTCCCGGGCAGTTGGTGCTGAGGAATGAGCCGGCTTGCAGGTTTGACCTTTGACCTGTACTGGTGCTACTGGTGTCTAAAAAAATGGAGTGAGGTAGAAAATAAACAGGGAGATGTTTGTATGCAAGCACCAGGCCTAACGTGTGTACCTGCAGAAACAGATGTGGGCTCCTGGCTGGTTGAGGGCAGGCTTGCATCATCGGCCGGCTGTGTAGATTCCAGCTCCGACCGGCTCTCTAGACACACCTCACCACTCGTGTACCAACCATATTTGTTTCCTGTACCAACACATTCTCATATCTACAATAAATTACTGTATATGTAGGTGGTGCTTTCCTGTGCAATAGCTAGGGTGTTGCTGGTGTTTGCTAGGCTAATGCTATGCGGTTGCCAAGGTAATCTCAGTGTTTTTAGGATTTTTTAGGATGCTGCAATGTGGTTTCTAGGATGTGCTTGCAAGTCCAATTCAAAAGATCCTTTACCCCCACATCTTAACATTCTGATCCTACACGTGGCTCGGGTCTCATCTCTCCTCATCAAGTCACGTGATTGTTTGTGTCTGTTTTGTATTGATTCTAAATTGTTCTGAAATGAATCATTAAACAATGTTTTCCCACCCTTCACTCTCAGCATCAGCCACTAAGACATCATCGTTGTCATCTCCTGTCATGGCCTCCCCCTGGGCAGTCAGTCCAGCAGTGGAACTGAGATGAAGAGATCCATAATTTATTAAGGCGTCTAAAGATGCATTCTTCCCACGCTATTTACATTTATTATTTGGCAGACGCTTTTATCCAAAGCGACTTACAGTACATTCAAGTTATACATTTTATCAGTACATGTGCTCCCCTGGGAATAGAATCCACAACCATCGCGCTGCTAATGCAATGCTCTACCAACTGAGCTACAGGAACACATAGAGGAACGCTATAAAAAACAATGCAAAACTCTACTGTGACTCACTGAATGGCCTCTGCAAAGCCATCTGTGCGGTGTGTTACAACAAGAATGGGAGTTCTGGGGACCATCCTGTCGTCACTTCATCAAAGAAGTGTTGCTATAGGAACAAGAAATAATATGTCAGATGAGTTGAATGCCTAATTATGGTGGTTTACATTGCTAGGTGGTGGAGGGTTACACACATGAAACCATACCATACTTCCACCATACTTCACCATACTTCCAATTACAGGTGTGAGCTGGGGTGCACGACTGTCCTGGCTGCCATAGTTAGGTTAATCGTTAACAAATTCATGATTCGGTACCACACTTCATTCAGAAGGCTATCTCTACTGTTCATATATTTTAAAGTAAATAAAGATATTCCACATAGGAGATAAAAGGAGGATGTGACCTCCTTTTAACAACACAAAATCAAAATGAGTTTTGTAACTTTTAGTCCGCGTCTCTTAGCTTTGAGACTATTTATATGCTAGTGTACCTCTAAACACACAACATTTTTACAAATGCATGCTATAATAACTGTAATAAAAAACTGTTGCCTATCTTTCAAGATAAACAGACAAAAAAATGATGATTATTCTACACCAATTTTCGTCCAATCAAATGCCCTCCAGAATAAAGCAGGTAAATCATGGTTGAAGTCTGTGATGATGTTAACTAAAGTCGTTTGCTCCCAAAATATATGTCATATCACTTAAATAGGATATACATCAACACAAGAAAGAAAACTACTATTTTAAGCCATATCACAGGAGTCACCACTTATCTGAATGGAAACCTCAGACGACTGAAGTTCATCCAGTTTGAGCTGGAGTTTCATCTTGAACGTATTGGTCTCCAAAAGTTTGTCATTAAGACATTTAAGATCCTCTGTATAATATGCACAAGCTGTTATATCATCAGCTATCAAGCTCTTTATCATAATAATCAATTATGCCAAGAAGACAATTTATTTACTGGAGTCAGACATGAATAACAACTTGATCACAGAGTTAGAAATGATTCATACCACTGAGATTTTCCACTTCTTGAGATCTCCTCTTAAGAAGATCTCTCTGTTCTCTGCTTCAGTTTCATATTTGGCTCTTGGTGGCTTACTCTAAAATTGGAAAGCATTAGAGTGTTTTCTACATCTTTATTAAATATAAATTAACATATGTTCCATTAGAAGTGTAGAACTCTTAAATTCCTCAGCTTAAAAAAGTAAACAAACACACTCGTATTATACAGCATCTCTGCATGAATACAATCCAGAATAACAGAAACTAGCTGAGTATTGAATTACTCAGTCTGGAATTCTCCTCCTTGATACTTTGATACTCTTTACTTTGGGACAAGAACTGCTCCTGACTCAGCTAGTTTCTTCTCAAGATTAAAGTAGTGTTGCTCTGTAAGCATAAACACGATTTACTAAGGCCATTCTGAAAGCTCTACCCAGTGCACGCTTCATTTTTAACTGGACAAGAAAACATAAACAGTTAACTGGGTTCTAACAAAAAGTTGCAAAAACAGTGTTTTACAAAGACATTTTAACAGACTTCCTGACAACTTGTTCATTAAAGCCCTGGCTTAACGTAAACTGGGCATAAATGCATAAAATTACGTTATTGGTAGACAGTACTCTAGGTTTTAAGCTTCAGAATGACTGAATGGTTTCACAGTCTGCTTTATATCTCTCGTGGTGTGATTTCAGTGAGTCTATTTCTGTCTGCTGATCGGCGTGAACCTTCTCGAGTTTGTTCTGGATAGTTTGCGGCATTTTATTAATATCAGTTTACTCGAGGGCTTGCTGCAGAAGTGCCGCCATCTCCTGGCACACTTTATTATTTACTTTACAATGCTATCATTATGCTATCAGTGTGCTTTTTAAAATCAAGCTATTCTTCTTTTAAGAATTTAGTCTTAGTACTTAGTACTGTTTTTATTCAAAGTCTCAACCATATTGATACATTACACTAATTCTGTTAGATAAGGTTCTTTCTAAGCTGTAGAAACACTGAATGCAAGAGAGTTTAATCAGTGAAATATCAGAGAGTTAATCAGAGAGTTTAAACCAGTAAAACATAAAATGTTCATGAAGATTTTATCATGATTTTGCACCTGTTTTGCCCCCTCAGTTAGTAGTTTTCAGAAAGAATGGGTAGAAGCTACATTGTAGATTAAGCAGTGGAGACGTATTTTGGAGGCCTTCAGGCTCCTTCTGGTTCATGTGTCACAGGACTTCTAACTGGTCAAGTAAAAAACAAATCTAATTATATTGTTTTATATTAAAATGTTTCATGTACTTAATGAAATGTTCTTTGCTATTCGTAGTCATCCCCTCAGAGAGATTTTGTAGTGCTGGCTGTACAGGCTCCTTATAGGGAGAGTGAGGGCCATTCAAAGCCTTCAACTGGAGTCAGTGCACTGGATGACATTGATGTGGATTAGGTCACAAAACATGCCAAGCAGGTGGGTAACCTGTTGTCTGCCCATTTTTAGAGTCAGAAATAGTTTAATTGTCTATTTTAACAGTTAGTACCAGGACGTCTCTGCATCCTTGGCTTGTTTTTGGTAACCCCACCTGAACTCTATAAAGATGCCCAGAACACAAAGGTGAGTCTCATATGCTTAAATGTATATAAGACCGTATCTGTTGATTTGTTTTTTAAGATACTATCTTTCATCTAAGTGCTTCTTATATTTAGTACTTCTTACATTTTGCAAAAACTTTTGTAAACAAATAGGCACTGTTATCTTCGGTTTGTGTTATATTTGTACTTGTTTTTTAACATAGCTTATTTTTGCTATGGGTAAATACATTTGCTACAAAACAAAGACGTATCCTGCACACCACCATCCATTTGACTCTTATTATTACTTGTTTTATTAAAGAAATGTATTAAGCCTTTAAAAATGAAATGATTACTGTGATTATTTTGATTCTCAAGGTTGCACTTAAAAGATCTAAATCTCTTGACTTAGAATGCACAGAGCTGTCTGCAAAACATTTGAAGTGAAGGATCCAAAGGTAAGAGACATTATTTTTTACCTAAAACTATAGAGAAATAAAGCAGAGCAGAAAATAGCTTTGCATTTTGCTTTATGTTATTAAGGATGGACACTCATACAGAGTCACTCTTTACTGGTTTCCAGAGTTTAGCCAAGCCAGCAGATTTAAAGTATTAAACAGGAGTCTCATCATGCAGAGTGGAGATGTTTCTGGAAGATCTTGTAATAATCAAGGGTAGTCACAAAGGTACAATGACACATTTGAGCTAATAAAGTTTAATCAAGTAAGAATAACTCGAACTTTCATTAATGTTGCAAACATAACATCGACCACTAGATGGCAATCGGGTTCTATTTTTAAATTTAATAAAAAAAATTATTTGTTGTTTCTTTAGACCTATGCACTGGGCAGCAGGCTCTTTCTTGACGTGTTTTTGCCCCAGTGCCCTGCTCTCGGCTGTCTGTGTGTGACCTCATGTTTTCAGATGAAAGCACAGCCGACGTGGCAAAGCGTCTGAAAGAGATGCTGTACTGGGAAACACCTGAGGGGGTTATAAACATTAGTCTGGAGAATAATCACTGTAAATCTTTCCAGTAACATTTAACATTAGACTAGGATTAGTTCATTTTTTTCAAATGGTGTTAATATATCATTTTATAATGTGGTTTCTTTAACATTGGATTGGAATGTGTTTTTGAAATTACACAATTGTATTGGATTATATCACTGTTGGCTTTTCCAAGCGTATATTGTGTGTCTAATAGGGAGTTGTGTAATGTAAAGCAAACTCTTGCAAAGACACGGAGTGATGGATGGAGCACAAGCAGGGGCGTCGTAGTTGGGTGAAAAGTGGGACTAAATTACCAGGGCCCCAAGTGGGGGGAGGGCCCCTGAGAAGTGAAATTTTATTTTCCTTTTATTTTATTTTTATTTTCATTCTGCAAATAAAATAAGGCTTTTTTGTTATACATATAAGAGTTCTTAGATTAGTAGTAAGGTTAGTTGTAGGTAGTTGTGAACCTCAAGCTTATGGGGCCCATGGCCACTGCTTGTGCATAGGGCTCAGAATTTGGTGCTACGCCCCTGAGCACAAGTAGTGTTGGGCTTTCTTGTTAAATAGTCAAGAATGTGCATAGGTGTGGGACTTTAAAAGTGCCAAAGGATAACCTCTGTCAAAATGAGCACAAACTGTTGAACAACCTTTGACATGCCCTGGCTCATTTCCCTCCACAGTAATGGCCAGTTACACCTCTCCACCTGTTTGAACCTGCTTAAGTAATCTTTGCTGACAAATGACTTTCCATATATGGTAAAAAGCAGAACATGGAAGGTAATATTGCTAACCGCAGGCGAAAAAAAATCTGATCCCACTAATAACAGACACTTTGGCAAATTTGGATTATTTACTGTATCTCTATGGCAACGCAATCCTTCCTAGAAAGGAAACGCTTTCTAAAAAAGTGACTGAAGAAATTTTTCCGTCTCTTTTTTTATTCTGCTTGGAAACTTAATATACGTATCTTACAATAAACGTATCATAACCAGTAATTAAAAGTTTACATGTTTTACAGTGTTTTTTTCCTGATAAAACTTACAGCCATCATGATGATTACAGTGAACAAGCCACTTCCAAATTTAAACGCCTAAAAGCCAAAATGTCCCCCAATACTATGCGGTACAATAATATTAATGTCTACTAATATCAATATTTAAAGCCGTAACTTTTGCCTCTCTATCACAATCACTGTTTGAAAAATCAACTTGCAGGTTACTTTACGTATGTTGAAGTCAAATTAAGTCAAATGAACATTTCCCGACCTGACAGCTTGAATCATAAATCATTATTGTTGGGAATTAGGATAAGGTAAGGAGAGAGTGTTGAACACTGATCTGTTATGTACTTGCTCAATAGCAAATTTTTAGATACAAACTTACAGATTGCAGCTTTAACCTCTCGCCCTTGTCTATGAGTACTAATTCTATATTTAAAAGAATATGCTGATAATTGGCTCCTACGGTGAATATTTAATCTCTGTCTCTATGAGCAATAATTTCAGTAATAATCTCATGGTTTTTAATAAGTCTTAAACTAGAACGACCAGTTTACCAGTCTGTCTGTATTACACAAGGCTTGACGGTTTAGTCATTACATTGGACTCAGTCTCAATGAGTAGGTCAATGTTGCATGCCAGTTGAGTAGACCATTTTTCTTCATATAATTCTTGGGACTCCTACCCATGCACACCTATCTGATTCACTTCTTGTCTCTGTCTCTCTCCCACAGGTGTGGCAGTAGAATCAGCCGTTGCTGTTTTTGCCACAGCTACATCCCTGCTGTATTTTAATAAATAATGCAAAATATGCATGTATGTATGAGTGTGTAAAGGGGTATGTGTGAGTAATATAAAATGTAAAAATTTTATATAAAATGTATTTATAATAATCTAATTTACTTAAATGTGCACTTTAGGTAAATCATTTTATGAATTTATGAGAGCTTATTTTGTTTTCATTTACAGTGTGCACTTTAGGTAAATCATTTTATGAATTTATGAAGGCTCATTTTGTTTTCATTTACAGTAGCTTGTTGTTTTGAAAAGCTCTTAATGTTGTAATTACTAACTAGTTGCCTGAAGTACAGTTTACACAAGTGCATATTTTATTTTCTGTTGTGAAAGCACCCTGACTGGTGACACGTGTTAACATGCAGTTATTGACACATTAAAAGAAAAGCATATTTTCATGATCATTCTAAAATGACTGTGGATTATGCCGTGTTATTTGTTCTTTAGTCATTCTTTAACCAGTTACTTCTGGCTTCTGCCAGACCCTCATTGAAGAAAATAAAGGAAATACAGCATTGATGAAAGACAGGAACTGATGCATTGAATGGAACAAAAGTGCCCTTGGCAAGAAATATAATTTATGAAAGCATTATGCGTTATGATTTACAGTAAGCTGTTTAATGATGCGTTTTATTTTCACTTACCTAAACTAAAGTATCAAACATATAATTATAATGAATATCCTTAACACTGTCGATTTAATACACTAATCTGAAGCCACATTCCCCCGCACCTCAGACAAACATTTACACATTACAAATGGCCTTTGTAGCACAAAACTAACGCTGTAGTCATCAAGAGATAAAAGAGTACAGTTCTGTTTGCCTGTTGATTTCTTTATGAAAGAATGTGACTCAAGGACATGATGCAGTGGAGCATTGCAACATATCATGCTGCGATATGTTGCATATACATATATATATATATATATATATATATTTATAAAACGGTTAGTTCCATTCCTCAATTCTGATTGGTCAGCAGCTGTGTTTATTCACGATACAGCACGGCTACAACCGCTTCACTCAACGGTTCTGTGTATCATTGAGCCCCCTTAGCAACCACCCTTAGCAACATAAATATAGGGCCTATTCATTTCTTATTTGAAGAAAACAATAAGAGCTAACAGGCTAAAATGTTTCAAGTAAATTTTGATTTACTAGGCGGAATGACATTAGATGAGTGGTTTGATGAACAATTTGGAAATACTTCTGAAAAAATTAACCGCCATGCTCCAGTGGTCAAACATAAAATTGATACGTTTGAGAAAACGCGTAATGAAAAATAATGAATACAGCGCATGAGAACTGTTCCTAACCTGTTTTTATTTGAGCTCCGTGAAATAACGCACATAGAAGCACTCTGTTGCCGTTAGGGACTACTTTTTACAGCGGAAGGCAGATGATGATTTTACTTGATGAAAACATTATAATATATTTTAACATATAATAAATATGATTTTAATATTTTTATTATGTGGTAACCGTTTTATAAAACCGTTTTATAGAATAAATCACGGCTGAAAGGGACGCTTCGCGTCGTGCCTAACAACGCCCTTCAGTCGCGATTTATTCACGATACAGCGAGGCCTCTCGTACCTTATTGCTTAAATATACTGTATATATACAGTGTGTGTGGCATCGAACTTGGACCTTCTTACGATACTATGCAGACAGCTTCCATCCTCTATAATATTTTAATAACCATGCAAAGCAACTCTTTACAGTACTGTACCAGTCTGGAGTTTTACTTTAACAATACTTTTTACTAAAACTAGTTTAGTTTAACTAGTTCTTTGTTTATTTAAAAAACCTTTTGAACTAAAAAGTGCTTGTACTTAAAGCTTAAATAGTCTCTATGTATAAATGTCTTTACACTTTACAAAACTTTCATTAATACATTATTTATTATCATTAATACATTATTAATACATTATTTACTACCTCGACCCCAAGGTCGTCAAGAGGCAGCTATAGGCAAAAGACAGCTACTTTAAAAAAGCTAAAAATAAGTTTTGTGTAACATTTTCGGTCTTCCCTATATGTGCTATTTCCTAGTTTTGAAACACTCTACTATTAATAATAGTGAAGTACTTCACTAAAATAAGTATGTAGGTGTGTCAAAACTTTTGACTGGTAGTGTACATAAGCCCAGACATGTTTAGATCTCAGGGTGTGCCATATGTAACCTCTAAGTTATTTCATGAGATACAAAATGATGGTTAATAAATCTAAAAAAAATAAAGTCACTTATCCTAAATCATTTGTTGTCATTATTAGTCTTTTGAAGTATTTCTCATGTTTACATTGTGAATGACCTTATCTCATATGTCTTCATTATTATCTGGGGATAGACATCTGTCTGAGGAGCTCTCTTTTGATAGGAGCTAATGTTTTGTTTATTGTATTTTATTTATTTATTTATACTTTATTTCTGAATGGTCCTCACTCTCTATTTTAACCTCTGTAGTTCCAGTCAGAAATGATCCCTTTAGGGCCTGATATGCAAAAAATCTACTAAAGATTTTGTATATTGGATTAAGTGGTTTTAAGTGAAGTGGTTCTTTTGGGAACGTTTAGGCGAAACGTTTTTGGGGGATCAAAAATGGTTCTTCTATATCGCATCACTGCAATAACACCTTTATTGTTAAGAGTATAATGAATCAATTATCTGTTCAATTAACTACTTTGTCAATTAACATGTTTTATTAATGTAATGTTATTATACCCATAACACATACTTAATAATTTGTGGCTTGTGATAAATGTATATTTAGAAAAAGAACTAATGCACCAAGAATAAATAACCTTGAAGACACATTGAACTGGATGACTAAAGCTATGTGGATTTATAGATCTTTTTTATAATCTATGGGTGTATCAGTGTATGTGGGATAGTTTGTTCTTACCTTAACTGTAAAAATGATTACATGTTAAGTTCTGCTTTGCTGTCAAAGTGATACTGTCTGTTCTGGGAAATACCAGGAATAATTAAAATAGATGTCTGTTAAACATCTATTTTAAACTGTAAGACTTTTGTTAAACCTGTTTCCATTGCTGGTACTTCCTAATTCTCAGGTGATTCATGAGGACATGATTTCCCTGTGATCCTCGGTAAAGACCTGATGTTGAAAATAACAGGTCCCATTAGCCATTTTTTGGTTTTAATTTTTTAATATTTTTGGGGTTAATGTTTCAAAAAGATCAAACAAGGATGGACTTAAAATTAAAAGGAAGTTATTGCTTTGTTAGAACATGCCAATATTGTGCAACTTCCCCATAACATCTAGGAAATGTATGCAAAGTTATAATAAACAGGAAGAAATAGCAGACATGTAATGACCTCAAGTGGCTTGCTTTTTCCTTGCTTTTTTACACAGAAACTCCTTTAAATGTTTTCAGAAACAGTGTGTGGCCCCACACACAAGTTCAATGCCACACACACATAATGCATATAATCCGTGTCACATTCTTTCATATAGAAATCAACAGGCAAACAGAACTGCTTGTGCCTGTGTAACCCCCCCTCCCCCACCAATATTAATATAGAGCACATCCCATATAGTATAACCTTCCCCTCAAAGCAAATGTACAAACCATGCACACAACAGTTTATGTTTTGGGCTACTAATGCTAGTTTACTGTTGAACAAACACATACAGAAGGAAACTAAAGTGAGCATCACATATTTTTCTGAGAAAACATTTAGCATTCTATTGACTCTCTGCCGTTTACGACAAAGGCCTCATAACAATTATCTCTGGTTTTCCCCTATAGTTTCTTCAGAAACCTTACAGTTGAGAGTTCAGGAGCTGACAGTTAAATTAGGTGTAATAATCAGTCCTGCCTATATGTGTCATGTTATTAAACCAAACCATTTGTACTTTTTTAAGTGGTGACTGACTTAACATGCAGTCTGTACATGGCAATTCTGACATGTTGTTTCATGTTATTTCTGCTGGGCTTTTTTATTCTTTTCTCATCATTGTTCCATCTCACTTCACATTGTCTCATTCTGCAAGAGGCAGGACAAAAAGGGACATTTGTCAAGATAAAGAAATACAATACAAACAAAGAAATGTGTTTGTTTGTAGCTAGTCATCACTAGATGGTGGTAAAATCCGCTTCGAGCATTTAAAAAGTTCAGTCTGCATCGCGCAGCAACCCCACACCTGACGTGACATCACCAACATCTCTATCTATGCTGACAATCTGCCAACAGGTGTCATTTCACTGCCGTTAACGCACACACACCCTGTGATGACACACTTTATTGAACTGATACATTAAATGCTTTGTCTTCTTCATGGTTGTATCATTATTCACTAAACAAGCACTGAGACTCTATTACAGTCATGTTATGAAGGTGCCATTTATTCATTCATTTTTATTCATTCATATTTCTCTGCATAATTATGCTCGATATTTTAGAATAATGGTTATTAAAAGCTATGAAATGGCATGAAATGATGTACAGGTATTATTGAGTGACAATGTTAAACAAATAAAAAAAAAAATAGACAACATCTTAGATTACAGCTCTGCACATTCTCCTAAGTAACTTCATGAGGTATCCAGCTGGGACACTTATAAACAGTTTTGAATATTGAATTTTAATGTGTGCTGTTCTTTTCCTTCACCATCCAGTCCAATTTATCCATTTATCCCGGATGAGCCATTTAAATGGGGCAGTTGTGGCCTACTGGTTAGTGAGTTGGGCTTGTAATCAGAAGGTTTCTGGTTCGATTACAGCACTGGGGGGTTGCAACTGAAGTGCCCTTGAGCAAGGTACCTAACCCCCAATTTCTCCCTGGGTGCAGTAATGTGCTAACCACTGCTCATGTGCGTGCGTGCATGGCGCACTCCTTACCAGTGATGGGTTAAATGCAGAGGTCACATTTCGGGTATGGGTTACCATATCTGACAAATAGGTCGCTTTCATTTAATAAAAAATATTAATAAATGTACATTTGTAAAGATATTATACAGGCAAAATGTATATTTGTCTACAAATCCTTTTCCATTTAAACATAAGTTTTTACTGACCTACAAAGGAAATGGTGTCACTGTCAGCAATAAAACTGGGATAATACTATAAATGTTTTTTGGATGTCCAATGAAATGTGTGTTATATTCAGCAGTTTAGATCAAAAGGTTAAAGTAAATATAAACTCAGTCGTGTTCGTCACAACTTCTGAATGGTAGAGTATATTACTCAGCATGAGGAAATGACATGGGTGTCTCTCTCTACTGCCCCCCCTCCCACCCGAATACCCAGTCAGTGCCTGGCACAGTTCAGCTCGGCTGTTGCGTAATAAGCGAAAGTTTGAGGAAGAATAAATCTCCGTACTTGCTACAGCCCCGGTAAGAAAGCTTCCTCTGTTTCCTGAACACATACACAACATAATTTGAGTTTGAGTTTGTGTATGTGTGTGGTTCATCTGCTGACCTCATGTGGGTTTATTATTAAGCTGTAGAGTAAATGACAGGTAAACATTACAAAAATTCACCACTTTGTGACCTCAGCACTGAATTGTCCAAACAATCTTCACTGGTCAGGAATGTTTAAATGTTTAAAAGAAAGTTTAATAGGAAAGACTCATGAGTGA
>JAZGTJ010010165.1:7419-18442 GCA_036877575.1 Botia almorhae | reverse complement strand
ACTGAATGAGAGAATAACAGAATATAAAATGAAAGTCAGCAGCAGTCTTTCCATCCACACAATTAATCTGAATTTTGGGATGAAAATGAGATCAACAGTGCTGTATGTAAAACCCATGATGGGATGAAATTCTCTAAAATGTGAATAATAATCCTTTTATCAAAATGATCGGCTACAATTACATTCCAGAACTACCTGACATGCTTCTGTTTCCAGACAGAACATCACAAACAAACATGAGTTTTGTCTGTAAACCAGCTCACTGTATTTACCAAGAGACGCACCAGCAGCTACAACTTCTGTTTTCATTGATATTTTGTGCCAAATGTTCCAGAATTTATGATTTTGTGGGAAGAATATATTTCTTTGTTGACAAATTCAATATTTGATTTTTTTTTACAATGTTTTCAACTTGAATTGAAACAGCTATAGATAGTAAATTTAACAAAACTCAGACAAATGTCTTCTCATAATCTATTGAAATAAAACATTTGTATCTGGAGCTGTTCTCGCACTGTAAAGAAGTCACATCTGAGTGGTAGAGATGTACCATGTGTTTACACACAATCACAGTTGCAGTAAATATGCATCATGTTCTGCATGCTGCATGTGTTCCTGTAGCTCAGTTGGTAGAGCATTGCGTTAGCAGCGCAAGGGTTGTGGGTTTATATACTGATAAAACGTATAACCTGAATGTACTGCTAGTGGCTTTGAATAAAAATAATGTTTTAATAATAATGTTAAATAATGTTTTTAGAACATTTCTAAAAAATCATGTTCTAATGATTGCTAATTTATGTACAAAATGGATGTTAAAACAAGGTCAGACTAGCACAGTCAGTGCTCAACTTTCCTGACTGAAAAGCATAAAAAGCTCTGCTGTGATGTCATCAGCCCAGGTGCTGTGCGTTCCTGCTCTGTGTAGCAGTAAACACATCCTCACACTTTAAACATTATTCTCTACTGTAAGTTTGGCCGAAGCTTCATTACAAGTTCTGGCTAGTAACTTTTTTACTTTGTAAACACTTTTGTACAGTTCTGAAGAAAAAAGAACAGGACAGATTCATTTGGTTGTTGATTTTAGGCCAAGAACAGGAAGTATCTTCTTTGTCCTTTCTTATTTCAATAGCAAATACATCTATTGTAATGGCATCTATTTACACACTATATTGAGAGCTGGAACAGACAGAAGCCCCCTGTGCCACACTGTAATGGCAATGAGTTTTCTGAGTCACAAGCTCGGAGCTGGGCAGACTTCCATCACATTTAAAACTGTGGAGCAGTGTGCTGTGAAGACTACAGCGACAATTTCACATCTATTTTAATACAATTCTTAAATTCATTTAATCACCTTATTTAGATAATGACCGAATATAAAAATGATGATGCAACATAGGAGTTTTATAATGTTATCAATTACAATAATATTATCAATTAATTAAAATGTCACTCTTCAAACTTTCCATTACAAAGTAAAGACAATTAAAAATACTTCAATAAAAATTCACTAGCAATATGTTTGCTTAGACACACATAGACATACAATGTTTGGCTGTATTTGTCAAACTGATGCCACATCCATCTGCCACATTAATAATACTGAACACTAAACATACAAAATAAAGACAAACATTCGGCCTTACAACAATAAGAAAAACAACAGTGAAAAAAGAAAAAGAATAAATAAAGATGATTACATATAATAAAACTGAAATATAATAAAAATAAAATGAGTGAATGACAGAAATACACTAAACAAGTAACAGACATAATGTGCTGCAAAATATACACACAACTACACATAAAAACACATACAAGAATACACATACTGAAGAAATATGAATCCATGCAAAAGTCTTGACATTTACAACAGCACTAAAAGAAGCCCACGACAGCCCACGTTATAACCCAAACAATGAACCAGAGAAATACAATCCTAACTGCATACAAATAATCAGCAAAAAAAAAACAAGTGAACAAAAAAGTGTTTTTTGGGGAAGAGGAATCTCCTAACCTTAAATCTGGAAACTTTGAGCTTCTCCAAAGTTTAGGCTTAAAGTTGAGTGAGTCTCTCTTACACCCCGAATGTGCACACTACATCTATACATCTACATCTATACATCTACATCTATACATCTATAAACATTAGCACCCAGTGTCACCTAAGAGAACATGGAGACTTCCATCTTGTTGCCCCTATTTTCTTGGCAGCTAAGATTACTTGTTTCTGAAGTCTGTTCAGTTATCAGAAAGATCATTGAAAATAAAAACAGTTGGGCACAGAGGAATGAAAACATTCAATATAGTGGACAAATTATCTTCATCTTAACAGGTTAAGGGGGCCAGATCAGAGGTTTTCAAGATTAAGACTAATAAATATCTCTCTGTCTGTCGACACTTCCATTAATGTCCTTTAATATAAATAATAATAATAATAAAGTGACATGTTTGTCAGATATGGTAACTCGTGCCCGAAGTGTGACCTCTGCCTTTAACCCATGACTGGTGACGAGTTAACACACCCAGAGCAGTGGGCAGCACGTTACATCAAACCAGCAACCTTCTGATTACAAGCCTGACTCACTAACCTTTTAACTTTAACTTAACTTTATGGGTTGTTTTGCTTTGGCTTTTCTGGTGTTGTCTTGTGAACAGCCATATTGCAACAGCATCTCCTGAAAGCGCCAGACTGCCAAGCTGACATGACACCAGATCCCTGCCCGACCTTCCAGTGTCTCCGGCATGCAGCTGAGAGGAGACAAGCGCCATTCCACCCTACAACAAGCGTTTGATGGGTTGTAAAGGGACAACGGAGTGCACGTGCTTTCCCAAAAACACGTAACTGGTCACGTACAGTAACACCACGAACGCCGCGTTTTGTTGATTTATTTACCCCCGTTCACGAACCACATGCAGTTTTTCATTCATCATTCTTCACCAAACACTGATTTATTTCTTGAGGGGACATACAGCAGAATTATGTCACCCGCATCGAGCGCGCGCGCTTACCTTGCAGCCGAACATGAGCGACAGCGTGCGGCTGCTACATATAAGTTTACACTGGCACATCACTGGAGAAAAGCACTTGAGGTTCCTCAGAGGAGGAGACATCACGTCCACACCCATAGACACGATCTACACCGACCACCGGAACCGGCCGCCTGTGCTCGTTCCGCGCCTGGCCAAAGAGAAACCGCGTCGCGAGGCTGCGTGGACCGCGTCGTGTTCAAACTGCGTGACACGCGTTAAACTCTCTCATCATCAGTGACGCCGAGGAACCGAGGTTTGAACCGGTGACGGGGAAAGTTCAGTCGAGTAAACAGCACTGAGTGAGCGCACTAACAAGTAAAC
The DNA here is from genome assembly GCA_036877575.1 of Botia almorhae. NCBI lineage: Eukaryota > Metazoa > Chordata > Actinopteri > Cypriniformes > Botiidae > Botia > Botia almorhae. Next base: position 15,091 of record JAZGTJ010010165.1, on the reverse strand, counting down.
ATCGCCGACTAGTGGTGTCCATCTCGCGCTCACTCTTTCATTTAGGTTCAAAGACGCGTTAGCCTATATTAAGGGTTTTGTTGACAGGTTTGACTTTTACATGCATACAGTATGTATAGCCAAAAGCTTCTTACACTGTTTTAAAGGTTATTTCGTATAAATGTATTATACACACACAAACGTCTCGCCCGCAGAAACAATCCACATAGTACAAATAATTACAGAAAATGATCATGTATGTGTCCATCACAAAAGGTCGCAGGCAGATCTCAGTAAACTGCACGTTTCACATTGAGTGTGCATGCAGCGCCTCTAGTGGACGACATACAGTGTGAACTGCCCGCGGTGCTGAAAGCACAAACGTGAGGCCGGTCAGTCTCTCGTACTGTATCCATCCCAGCAAACACGAACCCTGTACTGAACGACTACTGAGAAATGTTGGAGCAGAACCAAAACCTGCCTGGATCAAAACAAGTTGTACCATCTTAATTTAGCGTCGATTTGGCTTTGAAAGCAGACGACAATCACACGACAGACAGATGATGGGCGGACGAGCACTTGACGGAGTAGAAGCAGGTCTGCAGTATGTGCAGCTGACAGCAGCATTGTACATTCATCTCAGGAGCGACTGCGGCGCGAGGATCGCCGCTTATTGGTGACGTCAGCGCAGTAAAGACAGCTCCAGTGCAGCTCCAGTGCCTGCGGCTGCAACACGTCAAACTGCCTGTGTTTCTTCACGTCTCTAACAATACAAACACGTAATCTCCTAATTACAGGAAACGTGTACTTACTTTTAGGTCACTGTTCAGATTACGTTTGTATATTTATACACAGGGACTCCAAATACTATGAAAGCATTTAAGCCACACTAAATTGTTTTACATCATAAAATATCAAAAAGCATCTGCAGACAAACTATAGTAGGAAATGCAGTGAGTATGTGTCGGTGTAAAAACAAGTGAATTTGTTGCAGATCTGAGCATGTGTGTTGTGTGTGTTTTCATGGATATTGATAAATATTCATAGGACATGGCTACAGAATGAGTGCTGCACTGCCTCACATGTCAAAATATGTTGAGCATTTTCAATATAAGAAGATAGTTGATATGATAATGTTGTATGTGTGTGTGTGTGTGTGTGTGTGTGTGTGGTCACAAGATTCAGATGATGAGTTATCATACCTGACAAATACTGTCACTTTTACATGTTTCACTTCACTAGACACTCATTTTCCTGTTTAATGTTATTCTGATTCACAAGCTCCTGATTTGATTCGATTAAACTCTGTTCAATATCAAAGAGTTTTATAATATTTGAGTTCCAGTGTGGATAGACTGCTTCTTACACATTTGGGCTGTGGTTGTCAATGTTTTTCCTGATTTGGAATAATAAGCATAATAAACTTTTGAACTGAAATGAATCATTTCATGCCCTTTGAATCAGTTTAAACAGGACAAGAGAACCAAACAATTGCACAGACAACACTTTGAATTGTTGTGCTTTTTTTGCCTCTAATAACAGGAAAAAGTCAGAACTGTGATCTTACATGAAGTGTTCAGTTAGTTTAGGGTTCTGCTGGGGTTCAGTTAGTGAGTTAGTGAGTCTGAAATACCATGTTCATATCTGGTGTAAGAGGTATGGTTTTAAAAACTTTGGTGACATCTGCAGGATGGGAGGTGTACTACAAATGTTTAATTGAAAACGTTTACTCACACACAGAAAACAAGCAGAGATTATAAGATATCTCTTGGGATTTTAAGAATCAATATAGAATTGTTCTATTGAAGATCAACTCATCAGAAGATCAATATTTTCACTCAACTCTATTAAACACTATATGGGTTACTTCAGTAGCTGAGGTCAGCTTCTGAATGTTCTTATGTCAATGTCAGCATCTAAATGTCATTATGTTGTTTAACATGCCCTTTACATTTCACATGTATTGCTCTACATACTGTCCCACAATGCATTGCAGCAGGGCACAGCTCTCTGCAGCTGGCAGCTAATGTATTTCCTATCCAGCTGAAAAAGCAGAGATAGGGGGACTCCTTCCCTAGCCTGGACAGCGTTGCCATAGTAACATCTGCAGGGGCGGGGATTCCCTAGTGGTTAGTGAGTTGGCAGTCTCTATGTATATGTATGTGTGTGTGTACCTGTATTACAGGAAGAGTTTATACAAAACAAATATTATATATATTACAGATATACACAAATCAAATCAAATATATTCATTGTACAATGACCACATACCCAAATCTCAAAACACGCAATCAAACAGTCTCAACTCATTTAAACAACACATAGATTTATATGTGTATATAAGTATATATACCAAGAATTAAATTATTAAAACAGATTGCTGTAATAAATAGCCCATTATCAGGTCACAAATACGCATCTTCTATGATATATTTCTACTAATACGACAAGAAGTGTATGAAACTGCTTATGCAGGCATTGGATGCTCAGAGCTGCAGAAAACAGCCCACACGTCCAACATGAAAGACAGATAAAACAGCATCGTATGTGAGTAAAGCTGCACACTTATAAAAACTCAAAGACTGGCTTTATACATGTGTATTTACAACATTTCAGCCTATTTAAATAACAGTATCTTACATGTCAAATAATGCTTTATCTACCGTATCTACAAGCTTAAATCTGAAGAGAAATTTCAAAGAGTTACAAGTTATGCAGATTCTTGCTTTTGCTGTGTAAAACATTAGGATGTACAACAACGACACAGTAAGGTTGTGTTGCATTAAGTGTTTTTAGTAATTCACAATCAAAATCATGTTCAGCTGGTTGTTAATGTGTCTGGCCACATAGTGTATACAGTAGTGAGGTGGTTGTTAAGGTGCTCTGAGTGGTATCTAGGACATTGCTAGGGTTTCTGGGTGGTTGCTCGGGCATTGCTAGATGCTCACTAAATAGGTTGCTAGGTGTCCTCACTTAAATTCCAGGGGGGCTCAAGATAATTTTAAATGATTTAGAACAAGACCAAAGAAACTGATAATGATGTAATATACTCAACACGTCACATTAGCAGATGTGTGCAGAGAAAATTCAATGCAAGTCTACAGGGTCCAGCATTCAAAGCAGTCAGTGCACACACACACCCACACACACACTGTAAACTCATGGTTAGTTGCACTGACCATAAACAGTGGTGTGCTGTCTGAGTCACAATTGATTATAATTGCCTTGATGTTTGATGAGTGTTGCTGATCAAAACATAAAAGCACTTCATAGGATTACAAGAATCACAACAGAACATCAGAACCTGTGTTTCATATAAAGAACGCCATAATGAGAGTCATGTTGTTTCATATGAATAATAATCATAATTTTTATTTACTGCACCTCATTATTACTAAATGGGTATTTCCTTCATACTTATTACTAATTGATGGTGGTATGTTTGATATTGTGCTGCGGTGTGGTTGTAATGTTCTGTTCTAACAGAGTTTAACTTCATTTGGTGTGAACGACACAAAACATTAAAAGGCTTGGGCTGGAGTCTATGAACTGAACTGCTCATGATCTCTCTGGTGTGAAGGACATGCAGAAATGATGTGACAGGATTGCTACAGCAAACACACAGCACACAGTGCCTCAAAGATCACTTTCAAATGACCTCTGCAACAGGTGACCTCCAGATTTTTCCCTGAACTTCTGTCCTGTCCATAAAAACACTGTCATATGAATGTACACAGCTCACAGAGGTCACGTGACTGTTCTTCTACAGACATGAAGCAGAACAACTACTCAGAATACACAGAAACACCAGCTTGGTCAACCAGCACCTCTAGAATGACTATTGCTGATTAACCAGATTCATTTGCTGGCAGATCTGCTGGTAACCAGCATGGCTATACCTGCTATACAAACTGAGCACATGCTTCAGGCACAATTTCATGTCATACTTGACCATTAATCTTTAGTTCCTGGCCTGTTCTGTCTTTCCTGCATTGTAGCTTCCTTCCTCCCTCTCTCTCTCTTACTCTCTCTCTCTGTCTCTCTATCTCTCTCCTTTTACAGCATTATACAGTATAAAGGAACCCAATGAATATTATATGCACACATTAGTGATGCTATTTTGTCAGAAAAGAAGGACCTGGCTGTGGAGGAGGAAGCTATGGATGAACTCTCAGCCCTCTGAGCTGGCAAACCCACACTTCTCTTCTTCTCTTTAAACGCATATGCTTTCTTATATTTACAAGCTTACGCAAAACACAGACACACACACAATTTACTTCTGATGAAAAGTGAGACAAGTGAGAGACAACAGACGCAGACTTTTAGGCGGTCTAGAACGCACATATAAACACATGTAAAATACATGTCTGTCATTCGAAGCAAAATGAAATAAAAACAGACGCACTCGCATTTGTATAAACAGTTAACTGATGGAATCTGCACCGCTGTCTCATCGTTAAACACATTTTATTCTTTCTCTTCCACGACTCAGTGCGCAGATATTTTCATTTCTTCAGCCTCATAACATCTATTGACATGTATCTGTTTTCCAGACATAAACACGCACACAAACACACACTCAGACACACACACAGGCACGTGTCTCCTCCTGTGTATCAGACACACGCATCATATGATAAATCAGGGGCAGATAGTCAGACAGTCGCACACACACACAAACACACAGTAGATTCACACCGCACAGCCAAGACATAAACAGCACAAGCAAAATCAGCCCTGCATCATTAAGAGAGACAGGAAGTGCTTTGAAATGAAAAATGTACATACCACACAGGAGCAGAGTAGAGGAAGCTTCACACGAGCCCTCATCTGCCAAACAACAAATTAAAATGCCCGCAATGAAGGAGAAAGAGGGTACGAGACAGATGCTGGATCAGTGGGGAAGGGAGGGTATGGGGGTTTAGAGAGAGAGAGAGAGATGGAGAGCTGATGTAGGTCCAGCGGAACACAAAGAAACCCGGCAGACTGTTCTGAGTCACAGAACAGGTTTGTGACAGAGAGAGAGAGCAGAGAGGAGGGGGTAAGATGCAATGAGAGGAGGGATATGAGAGAGCTTGTCACCTACATTTCTGGAAGATTTCCCCTCAATACAAGCTGCTGACACACTCATAAAAGAAACCTTCTACAGTGGTTCTCAGGTTCAGCATAGAGAACTTTTCTAATCTAGAACCTTGTTGCCTGTAGCCTATAGAGTTCTTCACATGTTTTTATGTTGCATTATAGGTTCTGCAGATGATTTCTGGGTGTTTTAAATGGATCTTTATCTCTTGTCGCGTTTGGCTTTGAAACACTGTCAAATTCCTGATATTCTATAGAACTATTTCATTGTCTGTCAGGCTGGTTAAGAGAGATGAGTCAGAAACGTAATAGCTCACCTCTCTTAAACCAGGACTTGAGGTCTCAGTCATGTTTGTGGAGGGACAGTGCAGGTGGCCCTGTTTTTGGGTAGGAAATTTGTTCAAATATTAAAATAAATGGTGACATTGTGCTTTATCTAAGCAGTTAAAGAGAATATGTATGTTATTTTATATGTTTAAAACTTTGACATAGTAGTAGAATAACAACAGAGCATCATTTGATATGTAATTTAAGCATGCACAAATAAACCTGTTGCAATTAGCTGTTATATTTTAGCTGGAAGCTCTTTCTGAATGAAGCTGTTCATGTGTTAAAGATTTATTTTATTTCTCTGAATATGTATACATGCCGCAACATTTCTCACATTTTAATACAATATTCCGTTATTTACAATGAATAGGAAAAATCCATATTTTCTATGTGTGCATGTGCATATGTTTGTGGTTTAGTGATGCAGATTGGCCTGTCAGTGGGGTTGATAACTAATGACCGTCTCTGCAAACACACTCAAAGACTTAAACAGTGTTAAACACTCACAGAAGGCAACAATTCCACAGCAACTAAATAAGAAAACAAACAGTGAGGCAGACCTGCAGCCATAACCCTGAAGAAACAGAAGATCCACACAGCACTGCTGGGCCCTCAACAGCCCATTAGCACATGCTAAAGGAGGAGATGGGATGATGCTGGAAATGAATTTAAAGACAGCTGAGATGAGGGAAGAAGAGGAGGTGAGATGTTTTGAGATAAAGAAGGATAGAATTATGCAACGTTAATGCAACATAAAACTATAATGAATACATTCTTATGCATTATCAAATAGAGCAGTGTTTCTCAGCCCGGGGGCCGGGGCCTACTAGGGGGCCTCAACAAACCTCCTCAAGGACACAGTGTGTTTACATTTGTCCACATTGAGTGTCATCTGTATGTGGACAGCTGACTGGATCTCTGTTTCCAGCACAAGCACGTCATAACGTCCCTGCTTGTCACGGTGCTTTATAAAATGTTTCGCATTTTGAGATTAATTTACAACCAAATAACAGAAAATCTCTGAAAACATTTAATATCTTATATTTCAAAATGAAAATAGACGAAGTGCTGACTCAGTGTTTTGGGAAAGTGTGCAAAGGATTGTGGGTAATTAGAGGCAGCAAAGGATACACTTCATGAGTCCTTCAAATAGGCTGAACTAGATATGCCAAGCTCCAGAAGATTTCACTGGGTAGAAATTTTGATTGAGGGGTCTTCATAGTCAAAAGGTTTAAGATCCACTGAACTACAGAAATCCTGATACACAAATAATTTTAGAGACATTTGCTAAAGCTGCACCTGGAAATCTGTTACTGTGCTTTAAACAGCTCGCAAAGTAAAACAATAAATCACATTGACTAAAAGAACGAGGTGTTTTGACCAACAGAGGGAGCTGCTAGCTTCATGTCTTACACATCTTCCTCTACGAATCACTGGATCATGCTAGTTTTGCCATTTAAAACTAGCGAGAGAATGACCCTCAGAGATGACAGCAGCACCATCAGCGTGTCATCAGGTGTGACTTTCAGTTTACACTGTGTGCACAAAGTACTCAACAGACTTGTGGTGTATGTGTGTGTACAATATACACATATACAATACTGGGCTACCACAGCATATAACTAAACAAATATACAAAACCAGAACCATCTCCTTTTCCTAAATGATAGATAAAAATGACAATGACTTTAAAAATCTGGTCACTGTTTGATATATTATATTGATATATGTTGTTATTTAGGGCCACAGTAGAGTTCCCTGTTTCATTATTAGAATAAACATTATTCACAATTCAAATCCTTACTGGAGAAAAGACAAAAATGACACAATAGCTGACATACAGCAGAAGTTTAAATCTATAAATACTTGCATGTCCTCTGGATTGCATAACTCAGACTTTGACATCTGATATAAAGATTGTAGAGTTTTGTTCACAGCTGACAGTTCTGACACTCTTGAGATCATTTTTAATACTCTATAAAAGACACATGTGAGACTGCTGGGGTCTTTATCTCAAACACCACCTATTTAAGAGTCTTTGTTTGCCCTTCACTGCTGCCTCACACTTGAGAAACAGTTGAGATCTGGTGTGGATTTTTGTTGTGACGTGATATTGTTGGTTGTGGTGTTACAGCATGAAATACATCTGATGAATATATTTATACTTAATCTGTACGTCTAAGTTCGCCCCCATACAGACGCATTCAGTTCTCCACCATTAGGTCATCTAATACCTCTCATTGTGTTTATTATAATGAATATGTTCGCTTTTTATCTTCTTTCT
>JAZGTJ010010164.1:3102-16742 GCA_036877575.1 Botia almorhae | reverse complement strand
CTAATTTGTTATATATATATATATATATATTTGTACTGTTGTATTTATAAAACAATTGTGAATATTGTCACATATATATATTTTAAAACTTCTGTTGTATATATTTGTTAATTGAGGCTGTCCAGTTTTTGTTTTTTTTGTTTTGGGTTTTTTTTTTCTTTTTCTTGCAGTTGTATTTGCATTTGCATTTGTGTTTGTTAAACCTCTAAAACTTAAATAAAATATTTAAAAAAAATGATGTTATATGATATTATAAATAGTTTATTTACATTCATCTTTACCATACAGTATATATTTTAGAAAGATTGCAGAATGCAGCTTGCATTACAAAATTGTTACACACTTATATATATTGTATTTGTATTTGTGTAGACATAAGTACATAAGAATTATGTATGTGTAATCTGTTCATAAAAACTCAAAGTCACAGTCACATAACACCAAAGTAATCTTTGCATTTTTCATTAAATTAACTTAATGCACACAGTTTAGATTCATATTCATATTTGTCATGCAAAGGATAAACATGCTCTTCATGATTGAGTGCCTTGATTTGGCACTCTGCTCACTAATGATAAAATTCTTCAGCAAATGTTTTATTAATTTAATATTAAATATACAACATAAAACCCTGCAAGATTCTGGAAGTAAATATTTGGGGCCCTGCAATCATCCTCTTTCCACTTGTGTAAAATCTCCAGCCAAAAAAATTACAGCATGTGCCAGTAAAAATGTTTGACTGGGTTCACCAGCACAGCACTATATAAGCATTTATGGTCTGACTGATAGTACACCCCCATGTTCAGACCTAAACCAGTTTACGAATTATATTATGCAAAGGCCAACCACTCCTACTGCTGATGAATGATTATAAAAATACAATTACAATTTTTAGGAAACATGCATACACAAAGATACTCAAGGGCTCATTTGGAAGTCCCTTCAATGGTTGCCGAACTCTGTCAGAGATGGTTGTTGGAGACTGTTTTAAACTCTCCTTTTACATAAAAATCTCTTGGTATGCAAAGATGATTTATGTTGTATAATATAATATAATACATGTATATAAACGTATAATACATATGCTATATTAGATCAAATAAATTCAAATAGTCTCAACTTTTCTTCTCATACACAGCACTTCAGTATTACCCATATCTTCTGAAATACACAGAGCGTATAGTATGTGGCTCGTTGTTTCAAATTCTCTTTTTTTAATGAAAACACTTTGTCAAGGTAAAACAAAATGTCATATCATTATTAGACCATCTGAATTTAGATTTTAGAACTCATAGCACTACAGTATGTTGACACAATTTGTAAACACCATATTTTTAATCCATGACCAGTCTTGCTCAATGAAAAAGGAATATATTAGTTGTTCTCCACACGTCCAATTTGTCTTCAATCTGCAATGCATTTTTAGCTATAATTGAAAATGAGCTGTATATCTTTTTTAGGTAAAGGGTAATTTATCACAGTCCATTGTTTTCAGTGACACTTCAGCCCTGCACCTAACAAGACTTTGGAAATCGAGGGCATGAGCCAAGGGCGAGCATTTCTGGTGTACGGATGCATTTTTGCTGCTTTGTTGCTAATTGTGGCCCCCTTTCTATTGAATAGTGAGTTGAGTAAAAGAGCTTGTTGGTTCGATGCAGTAAAGGGACCAGGCCCTCACCGGCTATTATCAAAGATACTCTTGATCTTTTCAAAAGGAGTAAATAGATTTTTTCTCTCCTGTACAGGAAAAATTTCATTTGCAATGCACCCATTAGTTCTTCATTAAAGCAAGATTAAATTGCACTGCAAATCACATATGCTTTTGGATGATTAAAGGGCAGCATTTTAGGGGCCAAACCTAATTACTAGTCCAAATGAATGAGAGTAAAAACAGGCATGTTTTTACATAAAATAGTGTGGCTTGTAATTAGATTAAAGCTAATTCCACTATTTTCATCTATTTGAATTAGACGAGACTGTCCTCATCTTTCCCCTCATTTTTGTAAAGCTGTTCTATAACAGCTCTAAATGTATAATTTTGATAATACAGAATTGATAATAATGACATTTCCTAGTAACCTGCTACAAGTGACTATTTTGCCTGGTATTGAATTATTACACACTGCAGAAATTATTTAAATTTGTGAAATTATGTTTTAGGCTGAAATATGGCCCATGCTGCATTTTTGTCAGTTTTTCTGAGAGATGTTTTCAGTCATATGTTCTTTTAATATCTCAATGGGCAGAGGGTGTGATGTAAGGTTTTGTCAACATGATAAGATTAACTATATTTTTACATTTTTGGAACCAAAATGTTAGATGTGCCATGAGGGTGTTGGTATGCGAGTGCTGAGGTGTTTTGGGCAGTTGCTGTGGCATTGCTATGTGGCTTCTAAAGTATTCTAGGCTGTTGCTAGGTGGTGTGAATGACAGCATGGATGTGTTTGTCAGTCAGTCTGTATGTGTGTGTTAGTCCTGTAATGGATTGGTCTCTCCAGTAGTTCTCCCAGAGAGCACACATACTGATAAAAAAGTATACTGTCAATGCACTGTAAGTCGCTTTGGATAAAAGTGTTTGGATAAATGTAAATGCATAAATGTAAATTTACAAAGCAAATAAGCACTATGCAAAATGGATGGAGCTTGTGCATGGTGAAAATCATAAGTTTAATTGTTTAGAAAAGCAATATCATACAGTACTTCTCCCCCTAAAAACTGTGATTTGAGATCATTCAGAACAGAAGCACTGAAGTCTAATACTTAGTAAAGTAAAAAAAGTGATGTGCTGGCCAAGTATGGTGACCCATACTCAGAAATTGTCCTCTGCTTTTTACCCGCTCAGTTAGTACACACACATTGAAGTAGTAAGTTGTGACCGCACAATGCACACACACATCCAGAGCAGTGGGCAGCCATTCACTGTGGTAATAGTAAGGTACCTTGCTCAAGGGCACCTCACTTATTTCGTACTGGCAATGAGAAGTGACCTTCTGGTTAGAATTCATTTATCAGTAGACCATAACTGCCACTAGGGTAGGGTTTGATCAATAGTAGGCTAATTATGCCACTGTCATTTTGTTAAAAAAATGTTTACAAAAAAATACAATGAATTGATTGATCTGCTCATTTTTGCCTGAATAAGTATATATTTTAATGTACAAATTCAGCTCAACAATGATTACTATGGTAACTTTTTGTTTATATGTTAAAACATATAAACATGTCATTTTTCAGTAATGCCCAGACTACCTTTCCTTGCAAAAATATATGCAGCAGCACTAATTTATAGGGCCAGAATCGCATTATTTCTGCTGAAGTGAGATTTTGCACCATAGAATTCAAACCTCATAAGGTTTCAGCAGAGGCTTATGCTAAACTTGCTAGTGTCTCTGATGCCACATGTGATAGAGCCAGGGAATTACCATAAATCTGCAGAATTAACTATGATCTTCAATGGCATGTTTAAACTGCCCAACACAAGTCTGCAATATGCTGTGCAGAATATTATGATAACAAACCATTCTAAATACACATAATCTGTTTATGTCCAAGATTAATATATTATGAATGAATACTTTTCCTATTCCACCACACACATTTCAGTCATAACAAACACATGTACATTTGTTATGAAAACAAGTTTTAAAAGGCTACAGTTTTAATATTCACACAGTGTGTGGTGTACTGAGAATGCTTTTATGGATGTGACTGATATAAAAGGATGCCCTGCGTTTCATCAGATCTGAATCCTAATGTCACTTCAACGCTAAGCAAATGAATCTGTGCTATAATAAGGAACTTCTAGAATTAGGTTGGTGTGGCAGAGCGGCTGACACTTTAATATTTGAATTTCACTTGTGCACAAGCTAAAAAAGACTTCATACATTATTTGGTTACCTTCCATCAATAGAAGAAATAACATTGTGAAAATTCTATGCATGCTAATGATAAATAGAAATTCACCTGCTTTATGAAAAAATGAGTTTAATTTGCCCATGGCCAGTGCTGGCTGGCCTTTTATAAATTACTTGCACATCTATTATTAAAATAGGGGAGAAGCAAATTAGGAAGTCTTCATATCTCATGACTGGATTTTGCCAAAGTCCAGCCCCAGCAACTGAAGTCAGCAATTTTCTTTCCTGTTCTTTCTAAGGAAATTCTGCTCTCTTGAAATATTCATCCTAGTTTATCCACTATTTCTTTTATGTGTTTTTGTGGACGCTGAGGTTCTGCGTTACAGAATTAACCCAAAATCTTTTCTATGGTACAAATGTATTGGAACTCACAGACTTGTCAAAAACATGTATATTCAATATGTATATGCTTGAATATGTTGGAGGGTGCAGACAAAATCCCTCAGAAAAGCATATTTGGCACTAATGCCACAACAAACTAGAGAGGATACATGCACAGAGCAATATTTACAAATGACACTTTTTATAAATAGTTCAAAATAGAAGGTTTGAATCTATTTTGGAGACGTAAAAAAATAGTTTTGCTGATAAGAAAACCTAGTAACACAGTGTACATTTTCTTTGATCTGATTTAAAACATTACAGTTGGTGAGTTCACACGAGTCATTTCTACAAAGATTGACTTGGATGGAAGCTTGGAAATGTGAAGCTTGTATTTTTTGTGAAGTGTTTATTATTGATTTTTCTAGCCAAAGATGTATTTGATGTGGAAATTGAAAATCTAAATTATCCATATGAAGTTGGATTTATAGGTGGATAAAGTTCAGTATGAAATAACTGATCATAACCCCCAAAATCAAAGAAACTAACAATATTTCATAACTAAATTTATATTTATTAATAAATTTAACTATCGGCATCTGTTCAAAACAAAATTGCAAGTTACCTGCAACCTTATTTTCTTAAGAGTTTAAATTTGGATGACAAATTTAAACTAAACAGCTGCTGTAAGAACAAGTTAGTAATGCTCCATCATCCTTAGAATCCACACAATGTAGAAGCCAGTTCCCTTTCAGTCAGTCACGTTCAACGTTATGACAATGTTATAGGGGTCTTGCGAGAGCCCTATTACCTTTGAAATAGAAAAAAAGGCACCAATGAACATTGGCCTGGGAGGAAAGATTCAATGAGCATTGGGCAAATTAGTTGCAGGCCGAGTCACGCCTACCTGGAAGGGGGTATATAAAGCCAGCCGCAGCTTGCTTTCATTCAGATTTTTGCTTCGGAGCCGAGTGTTCGCTACTCGCGTTCATTCGTTTATCGCCTTTGGAGTTCTCCAGCATCCGCTGCGGGTGACGGCACAATCAGTGGTTCTCGCCCGCTTCCAGTGGCAGTTCCCCCAGGCGGGTGACGCTTGCTACTCAGGTCCCTGATAAGCCTTCCAACAGCATGGCTGAGCGACCCTGAGAGCCACAGCCTGGAGGGCAAACGGACTGCTCTTTAGCCACCCTGCCCTCCGCAGGAGGGCCATTGCCTGACAGTATCCCCGTTCTCAATAAAAGAGTAGTTTCTCCTATTCTGGGCCCAACTAGATGTTGCCCGACAGTGACAGACACGTTGCTTCCTCACTCCCAAGCTCGTCCTTGGCCAAGGCAGGTGAGGCTGCATTTGCAGGACACGTTTCCTCCTCACGTTCCTCTCTGTCAGGGCTAGCAGCTCAGCCTCCTCTTCGGCTCGAGCCTGGCCCTGGCACTACTTCGGGCACGTCTCTTTTCTCGGTATGGAACTGGACTTGGTCACTATGGTGGCGTGCCCCTCCAACGAGCACGCATGGTCACTGCTGCGATGTACTAATGGACCATATGAATTCAAAACTTGAGATGTAGTTCTAAGACTGGCAGAACAAAACTGCCATTCCTTGGTTATATTTAAATTTAATGTATTCCTTTGACCAAAAGATTTAAATGTTCTTATGCAGAAACTTATGACACTGGTAAGCATTAACTTAATTTTCCCTTCAAACAAGTCATGGTCCAACAATTCAATAGGTACTTTGGTTTAACCAGATGTCTTCTCTTTTTTTTTAGTTTCAGCTTGAATTGAATGCCTCATAATAGTCAGCATGTTCTTCTGTATGATTATCCCTCCAGAGAATAGTTTCATACAAACCACATTTCTTCCCTGAAATAGCCCATCCAGTTTCCCATCACAGAGCAGTAGAGGGGCATGAGTAATTCTCAGACTGAAAATCTGCCATTTCATCAAACACAGTCATGTCTGTCCTAAGCCCAGATTCATTATTACGACCTACTCGGGTACTAAAGGACCTTTAGAGAGACACATTCTACTTCTCTGTGCAATGTTTTATACATTACGCATTTTATATCTTTAATACACACAATTGCTCCAAATACTATTTAAACACCTAAGTCATGTTACAGTCAAGTACAATCGGCAAACAAATGATACTAAAGCTCACAACTAACTTTCAAAGTGATTTTAGTGGACTTAAGTTCACAAGTGTATTTTATCAAATTATGTGGATCTGTTTTATTTGACATTAACAGTTTGCCTTGTTCTGCCTTTAAAACAGAGATAAGCCTACTTGTTTTACTATGCTATGCAGCTGCATCTTTTGCAGCTACAACACCTTCAACTCTTCTGGGAAAGCTTTCTGTCCTGAGGTCAGGATTCTGTGCAGGCCAGTCAAGTTCCTTCACACCAAACTCGATCATCTATGTATTTTTAGACCTTGCTTTGTGCACTGGTGCGCAGTCATGTTGGAACAGGAAGGGGCTATTCCCAAACTGTTCCCACAAAGTTGAGAGCATGGAATTGTCCAAAAACTCTTGGTATGCTGAAGCATTCAGAGTTCCTTTTACTGGAACAAAGGGGCAAAACCCAGCTCCTGAAAAACAACCCCACACCATAATCCTCCCTCCACCAAACTTCCCAGTTGGCACAATGCAGTCAGACAAGTACCGTTCTCCTGGCAACCGCCAAACCCAGACTCATCCATCAGATTGCCAGATGGAGAAGCATGATTCGTCACTACAGAGAAAGCGTCTCCACTGCTCTAGAGTCCAGTGGCGGCATGCTTTACACCACTGCATCCGACGCTTTGCATTGCACTTGGTGATGTATGGCTTGGATGCAGCTGCTCAGCCATGGAAACCCATTCCATGAAGCTCTCTACGCACTGTTTCTGAGCTAATCTGAAGGCCACATGAACTTTAGAGGTCTGTAGCGATTGACTCTGCAGAAAGTTGGCGACCTCTGCGCACTATGCGCCTCAGCATTCCCTGACCCAGCTCTGTCATTTTACATGGCCTACCACTTCGTGGCTGAGTTGCTGTCATTCCCAATCGCTTCCAATTTGTTATAATACCACTAACAGTTGACTGGAATATTTAGTAGTAAGGAAATTTCACGACCAGACTTGAACAGGTGGCATCCTATCACAGTAGCACACTGGAATTCACTGAGCTCCTGAGAGTGGCCCGTTCTTTCACAAATGTTTGTAGAAGCAGTCTGCATGCCTAGTTGCTTTATTTCATACACCTGTGGCCATGGAAGTGATTGGAACACCTCAATTCAAGTATTTGGATGAGTGAGCAAATACTTTTGGCAATATAGTATCATTTTCTTGAAATCAATGGATGCTTCTGTTTTAAGAGTGAAGTGACATGCGGGCCCATACTCAGTACGGTGACCCATGCAAAGAACTTACCCTTTGCCTTTAACTCTTCCAAGTTAGCACACACACATTGGAATAGTAAGTTCTGAACACACCTGGAACAGTGGGTAGCTATTCCATACAGTGTACAGGGGCAATTAGGATAAGATGCCTTGCTCAAGGGCCCCTCAGTTGTTTACTTAAAAGGTTACTTTTTGGAGTGTACACCAATTTTAAAAAGTCTGTCAAATATGAACATTGTTCTTCTTACCTCATTAAAACCTGGCTCTTAATAAGAACGTGTTTTTATATGTTTTGCACGCTTTGACCAATGAATTTACAGACAATCAAGATTACTGTAATTTTATAGACTTTATAGGGGTGGATCAATTTGTGTCAGATATCAACACCCATTGTACATGAACACCTGTACATTGTCATGTACAATGATCTCCAAATAAGACCTGAGATTTCAAGGCAGCTGAATGGATAATTTGGCTTTTAAACCCTGGATTCCCCTCCATAAAAATATATTCTACTACAACAAAATACTATTAAATAATTTCAAATCTTAAGGCTTCAAGCCTTCAAACAAACCAAACCACCTTCAAACTGTATCATAAACTTATCTAAAAAACAAGTGGTTTTAAAACTGGTTATATGTATACAAATATACATATGTTAATAATTCTTTATGTAGGAATACACACAAGTATTTAGGAATACAAACAATATTTTGAAACATACATTTTCAAAGTGGCTTGCGATTGATGGATCTCTTTGATAATATCAATGTACTACTATGCTGGTAATTTCATCCATATGTATATGTATGTGTGTGTATATACACGAGCGAGCGAGCGAGAGAGAGAGACTTTCACTTCCACAACACAACTGTTAGCAAATAACACGTTGCATTTGTTTATTTTAACATTAACATGACACTGAATGTAATTTATAACACTATGGCATCATTCAAATTAAGTCATTACTTTGTTTGCGATGTTAGTGACAAGGGTCCTTTACCCAAAGCTAACAATATCTGTTCAATCGAAATCTAACCTAAAACTATGAAAGTAATTTAAAAACTAAAACAGTTTTGATCAATTTACTGTGAAATACTCATTTTAAATCACTATAGCTGAAGCTTAATTCCACTACTATTGGTAGTAGCACTATTACTATTACTCTTATTATAACAGAGTGTGAACCACTATTATTTTTTCTGTTTTTTATCACGCTCAAACTTAGCAATCTGACTGAAAATGTCCAACAAATGGGAAGGAAGATCCTTTTGTTGGGTTTCAGTCTTTCTACAACCATCTAGATCTCGACTATGTTTCTCCTCTTTATCTATCCTCTCACTCCTGCCTCTTTCTGATTCACTGTGTCTTCTGCCCTGTGAGGAAACTGAATGCCCATCAGGTCTGCGGGAATACTCGGAGTGGGCTGAGGAGGAGGAATTCCTCCGGTTTCTGGCATGTTCCAAGGTGTTTGAACACTCCCCTCTCTCCTCTGATAGAGTCCTCTGGCATTCTCTGGTGTCGCCATTCACATTGAATTGAGTGCTGCATTTGTTGTTCTCTGAAATATGTTGGCTTCTGTCGATAGCGCTGTCTTGTAACCTACCTCTGCTGTCTTCGTGTCGGCCTTTGACAAGGGATGGTTCACCTTCACTGATGAGTTTGGTTATGGACTTCTGGTTGATGAACGAAGCCGAGGTGTTAGCAGGGGCAGGAAACCACTCTTTGTCATCCTCTGTTGTTTTATCGCTGCAAGATGACACTCTCCGCTTATGTTTTTTATGGCCGTGAGACGAGTGCCTCCGTTTGCGCTTCCGTTTCTTTGATTTCTTGTGACTGGTTGAAGGAGAGTCTGTGTCAGTGGTTGAAGATGAACTTGAGGATGTGGAAGAGGTTGATCTTTTCCTTTTCTTCTTCATTCTATATTGAATCAGAAACATTATGCCGGAATTCACAGAGAACCACAGGCGACCACCAGACCATGTGGCATGTAAAATTATAAAGTGTAAAGTCTAACCTTGTTTTGACAATATCAAAGAGAAAAGAAATAGCCAAAGATTTTGAATAGTCATGTACACACTGCAAAGTTTTGGTAGTGATACAAATTAGGCCATCACATCAAATTATAATCAAATAAATTACAATTTGAAAAAAAAATCAAGTAATTTTCTTAACTCGTTTATTTACACATTACACAGAAAATGTGCATCGCTGTCTATCAATGTGGTAGTAATCCTCATTTTAAAAAAATCCTCACACGTGTATCTGTGTCCCAGATGTAGGTTCTACGTGGTGATGTCAATGTAAAACTATGGTGGGACAAATTAATTGTAATATGATTTAATAATATAATATTTAATAATAAATATTTAATTTATTAATAATTATCTTCAAATAATAATTTAAGACATAAATGGGCAAACAAGCCAAATTCTGTCTTGCTATCATCAAACCCCGATCTCAATGTCTTTCAGAACAACCCTAGTATACAGAACTGAATTAAACATTTGAATAGTAGTCACAACCACACTACAGTGTGTACATGTCCATTACAGTAATAAAAACATGAATGAATACTGTGGTGTTGACATTACCTTTTCTCTTCTTTTAGGAGCTTACGCAATTTTTCTGCACTTGTCTCCACAGTCTTAGCTTTTTCCTGCTCTTTGGCAGCTTCCAGTTCTTTCAATTTCAGTGATTTCTTTAAAGCAGTTCATTGGCAGGGTAAAGTTGGAATAATTTTTTTAAGATCAATTAAGTTTGCATGCAGCAAAAGATGCATTTGTTGTGCGATGTATAAAATTGCATCACGCAGAAAACAATTTTAAGCAAAGTGCCATTTTCAAAAGCCAGAAAACGTATTTATCAATAGGATGTTAAGCAATGACAATGCAATAAATATTTTACATTTAGCAATGATCATAACATAGTTACCAGTTGTGCCAGAAATGAAATACAAACCAATGGTGGTGGGTTTTTTTATCCACATGGGGTATTTTTGTACATGCAGGGCAATGAGGATTAGAGGTCCCATCGGTCAGGTTTCACAGGTCCAAGGTCAGACAGATACATAAGTGACAAAAACACTTCATCAGTACTTCAATACTGACTGCTGATCAATACACCCAGAGAAATCCATCTTAACACATACCACATCTGTTTATATGAAAAGGCAGTCAATATTATATTATATTATATACAATATTTTATCTTATTAAATCAGTAATAGCAGCAAACGTTGTGTGTGAAAGGCAGGTTTACCTAGCTCACCTGGATATGTATCTGAAGTTTCTCCAGAGCCTCAGAGGCTTCTTGAAAGGTGTTATCTAACGCGATGGCTCTTCTGTAAAAACTTTCAGCAGTGACCAACTTTTCTTCCTCCTCAAGCCTGCAAAAAAATATCAACATCATTGGAACACCTTTACAGGAGCTAAATGTATTACAAAACATACTGTGTTCAAAGTTGTGGTAAAACAACTATAAACACATGGTATTACACATTCAAGTATATTGCTTGCCAACAGCAAACTGCCTAGACACACACACACACACACACACACACAAACACACAAACGTTTTCTTAATGACATGACATACTGTCCGCCTCGCTCCACTAAGGTCTGGCAGAGGTATTTTTTAGCATTTCTGTGCGTGGGGCAGCTCTCCAATGCCAGCTCGAAGTCATCAATAGCTTTCACCAAGCTTCCTTTGGTTGCATATCTAAAACAAAACAGTAAATGGCAAAATAAACAGGCAAACATCTCTCTTTAAGTTTAGAATATTTCCGAACGTGACTGAGACTTACAGTGCTCCACGTGCTACAAGAGCCTCCACATTGTTTGTGTCGATCTCTAAGGCCTTGTTGTACTCGTTCATTGCATCCACATGCCGACCAGATTTAAAATAGTCGACACCAGATTTCACACTACAGTGTCGAAGAAAATGAGTAACAATATTGGTGAAACTTAGTGAAAACAAAAATACACCTATTCCACAGACGCCTGACTAATTTCTAAGGTGTTTAACATGGTTTATAAACAAAAATGTTAAAATTTTCATTCAGTACCTATCATCAGAGCTATTTCTACTTGTAAATATAGCTTTGTAGACTACTCTTGTTGTCACTTTGAATAAAATGCCTGCTAAATGATTAAATAATTGTAGATGTATAATGTCCAGTCCATTTTTAATATTTCTTTTCACTATTTAAATTAAGCATATTTGCCCCCAAAATTCTCATAACCATTATATACAATAAATTAAAAAGCAGAATAAATAGAATAATAGTATAAATATTACCATAGTCTATAAGTACTTCATAGTTTAAAAAATAAAGTAAATCAAGTAATTGTTTTCTACAATTATTTTGGGATGAAATTTGACCAACACAGGTTCTTGACTAGCTCAGACTATCACTCCAATTTTTTATTTCCATTTTCATAATGTGACATTTTTCCTATTTAAACAAAATTAGATAGGATGAACAAAAATGATGGTCATAACATCTCCCCAGATTCCACTATACTACTTTTTCAAATCTGTTGTCTTCGGCTATTAATCTATATTAATTACTGCATTAACAACTTTTAAATTATGCATTACAATTGGCAAGGTTTTAGAAAGGGAGTACTACTACAACAGTAGCCTAAAACTATTTGGCAACTTGTTAAAATTAGACAACAACTCGTGTGCTCATGATAACATCAGCTGAGCCCAGGTAAGCATCCTAACCAATCTAATGAAAGACTATTAAGACAAACATTTGTGTTCTTTAAAAAATATGTGCAATAACGTATCATGCACAGTAAGACCATGAATGTGTATTAAGTAATTGACTTTAAAGCTGCAATACACTTTTAGTTAAAAATAAACGAAAATCAGTTATTGAGCAAAACAGTTCAAAACAGTTCTCTTACCTTACTCTGATTTGCAACAGTAAGCTTATAATAATAATAATTTATAATAAAATAATTCAAATATTTAAATAAGCCTAAAAAGCGTATTTATAAATGCCACATTTATAAGCTTAAAAAGTTTTCTTTCACAGAAATATCGTCTGGAGACAGTTATTAATCAGCTGGAGCCATATGAATTACTTTAATGACAGATGGATTTGCTTTTTCGATCTTCAAAATCATAGGCACAATTTAATGCCATTACAAAGCTAGGAAGAGCCAGGAAATTATATAGTATAAGTCCAATTTGTGTTTGACTAATGGAAAGTTATATGCACCTAGCATGGCATAAAAATGAGCAAATTATGAGAGAATTTAAATTTTTGGGTGAACTATTCATTTAAAATAAATCGTCAGGTAACTGGCAATTTTATGTTTCAAACAGAGATGAAGGCAAATATTACAGATTGCAGCTTTAAGGAAATATAAGGAATAGGCTGGTAAACTCAAACCATTTCAGGGCCCAGGATACAGACTGCTTTTTCCGGATAACAGTCGCAAAATCATCTTCCTTAAAGCGTTTACTGCATAAATAAAAAACAATGCAATTAAGCATACACAATGAATGTTGTAAATCACGTAAAACCATATAATACCAAATATTAGCCATATACCTTTGCAACCCCCTCATTAATGACAGCATTTGCGTATCACTTATTCCAAGCTTTCCCAAGAGATAATCCACATTTAAGGGGTTAAACAAACCCAGTGAGCTCTCCAAGAGCTTCTCATATGTCTCACTGTTGCCAGTCGCCACCTTTTCACCTTGACTGGAAATGTTAAAGACAAAAGTATCAGCAACAGGAAGGCAAATACTGACTGATTTTGCTACATTTTCTTGTCCGAATACTCTGATATTCGTGATGATTTTACATACGTGTAATGAAGAGGCAGATCTTCTTTGCTTATGACACCCAGTTTCACTTTCTCAAGGTGAGGAGCCAGTGAGGACAAATACAGCGAGATTGTCATCTTCTCATGATAGCGGTCAATATCCTTCACTCCAGCTGTACAATAATATATAGTTATATATATATATATATATATATATATATATATACACACACACACA